>CAMRHE010000055.1:1385000-1470000 GCA_947044405.1 Leptodactylus fallax
TGTCCTGTACCGACTCTAGTTACCTATGCTGCTGCCAGGAGCCCCTGTCTCCACTCTACATACTGTCCGGTACGGATTATAGTTACCTATGCTGCTATGAGCCCCTGTCTCCCCTCTACATACTGTCTGGTACGGATTATAGTTACCTATGCTGCTAGTAGCCCCTATCTCCCCTCTACATACTGTCCGGTACGGATTATAGTTACCTATGCTGCTAGGAGCCCCTATCTCCCCTCTACATACTGTCCGGTACGGATTATAGTTACCTATGCTGCTAGGAGCCCCTATCTCCCCTCTACATACTGTCCTGTATGGATTATAGTTACCTATGCTGCTAGGAGCCCCTGTCTCCACTCTACATACTGTCCTGTATGGATTATAGTTACCTATGCTGCCAGGAGCCCCTGTCTCCACTCTACATACTGTCCGGTACGGATTATAGTTACCTATGCTGCTAGGAGCCCCTGTCTCCACTCTACATACTGTCCTGTATGGATTATAGTTACCTATGCTGCTAGGAGCCCCTGTCTCCACTCTACATACTGTCCGGTACAGATTATAGTTACCTATGCTGCTAGGAGCCCCTATCTCCCCTCTACATACTGTCCGGTACGGATTATAGTTACCTATGCTGCTAGGAGCCCCTGTCTCCACTCTATATACTGTCCTGTACGGATTATAGTTACCTATGCTGCTAGGAGCCCCTGCCTCCCCTCTACATACTGTCCTGTATGGATTATAGTTACCTATGCTTCTAGGAGTCCCTGTCTCACCTCTACATATTGTCCTGTACCGATTATACTTACCTATGCTGCTAGAAATCCCTGCTTCCCCTCTACATACTGTCCCATAATAATTATAGTACAGGACAGTATATTGTTGGGAGGCAGGGACTTCTAGCAGCATAGGTGACCATACTGTTTTGAGTCCATCACCCAACATAAGGTGCAGGCTGGTAAAGCCAACCAACACACGGACCAAGTTTGACAGCTGAAACTCGGTCATGTGTATACGGGGTTAGGGTTTATTCACACGACCATGAGAGACAGACGGCCATTTTAGCAACATCTGACACACATCCATTTTGACAACGTGTTGTATTCAATGTGTCTGTTCACATGTCCGTTTTTTTGATGGTCCGTTTTTCACAGCCATTAAAAAAAACTGACCTGCTCTATGAAAACGGTTATAGATAGTGTCATGTAAAGAGACCCATTAAAAATCATGGGTTCTATAATGGCCATCTGCGCTCCTGCATGGACACACATACCCGTTTTATCCCAGACATTAGGTTTGTGAAAACCGGCACAGCCATATGCATAAGGCCTCAGCCCTCATTCACACAGTAGTATTTTGCTCAGTATTTTGCACCAGTATTCAAACGTCTTTCCATTATATTTTCTCCCTGTAGATTCCACTCTAAAATACTGATGCAAATTACTGCAGTGTGAATATAACCATACTGATATCTCAGGCAACCAGGTCATATCCCTGGAGGGAGCAGCAGATAATACAGTATATAAGTGAATGGTTAATCATGGTATATATGGTTATACCAGGTTCAACAGAGTGGCGGGTGATTTTTCCAATGGCCCCCTCTTTCGCTAAATTTGGGGGAAGGCAGAAAATAAGAAATACTAAAAGATATATATCCCCTGTGAAGTCTCTACTCCAGCCGGGCACCAACCATGGTACAAAGCAGCACAAAAACGCATCCATGTGAATTAGTCCCATGACTGCAATGTGCCAGACAGGAGCCAAGTGCACGTCACGCTGCGACAGGAACATTTTATCTATATACTGTATAGAAAACGACCTTATAGAAGCTTCTACATAGTAAAAAACAAATATTCCTGGAAAACCCCATGAATTAAAAAAAAAAAAAAAAATGAACTTCCTTATTGCAAAAAATGACATAAATGTCTGGTCCTACTTCTTCAGAGCCAAACTATGCCACGCCTAGCGTCACTGCGTATTACTCTGCTGTCCTATACATATTATGAGGCCTGCATCAGGCCGTGCACCCGCACACTGAAATCTACGCCAGCTTGTAGCAGTAACCAGGGGTGAATGATAATAAATATGCCAAAAAATTTTTGTGCAAAATCTGTGAATGTCTGACTTTGTTTCCGACCAAAAAAAGCGGCTTTGCCGCGCAGAGGCTGCTATCAGTCACCGGCAGGTCGCTTTAACAATTCATTGAAGTGAATGGGTTTTTAAACAAGCCGCTTGCAAACCTTTCTCTATCCTTTTTTCTGATATTTAAGTTGGATTCACGGCGGACGGACAACAGGCGCAAGTGTGAACCAACCCTTTATGCAAAAATAAAAATAATGAAAAAATATTGCAAAATTTTTATGCCCTAAAAACTAGCCACCCATCAGCGGTCACAAGAGAAGACCCAAGACATCACTCACATACGTCACCGGTGACAACCCCGGGTCCTTTCGTGCAACACCGCTGGACCGGACAGTGGCGGAAGACACTGATGCGCCGGGGACAGGTGGGGGTTTTTTTTATGTCTCACCTTTTTGGGCTCTTGGCCCAGAACAGTAACTCCTGGATAAACCCTTTAAGCTAGGGATACACGGTGACATTGGCCACGACACAGATTGTACCGCTCACAGTGTTGCGCTGTCTTCATCACAAGTGATAGTGAATGCACTCAAGTCTCTACTCAATGGCCACTGGATGATCAAAAAACATCCAGACATGATGAATTTTCTTGCGACCATCATGTTGTGGTTGTAGCAACTTTAAAAACACAATATGACCATATACACTATCAATACCTGGGATGAAAAAAAGTGTCACAGCAGGTATACAGGGGTACGCGTTATACCACGTATAGAGGAGCACTACACTATAGACAGTGCACAGGGGCACCACATTATACCAGGTATAGAGGAGCAAGTATTATACACAGTGCAAGGGGACGCACTGCCATAGCCAGAATACAGGTGCACTGTGCTATACCAGGTTTACAGGGGAATGGTACTATAGACATTGTACAGGGGCACGGTACTATAGCCAGTACACGGGGGCACCATGTTATGCCAGGTATACAGGGGCACGGTACTATAGCCAGTACACGGGGGCACCATGTTATACCAGGTACACAGGGGCACGGTACTATAGACAGTACATGGGGACAGTATGTTATGCCAGGTATACAGGGGCACGGTACTATAGACAGTACATGGGGGCACCATGTTATACCAGGTATACAGGAGCACGGTACTATAGATAGTATACGGGGGCACCATGTTATACCAAGTATACAGGGGCACGGTACTATAGACAGTACACGGGGGCACCATGTTATATCAGGTATACAGGGACACGGTACTATAGACAGTACACGGGGGCACCATGTTATACCATGTATACAGGGGCACGGTACTATAGACAGTACACGGGGGCACCATGTTATACCAGGTACACAGGGGCACGGTACTATAGACAGTACACAGGGGCACCATGTTATACCAGGTATACAGGGGCACGGTACTATAGACAGTACACGGGGGCACCATGTTATACCAGGTACACAGGGGCACGGTACTATAGACAGTACACAGGGACACCATGTTATACCAGGTACACAGGGGCACGGTACTATACACAGTACACAGGGGCACCATGTTATACCAGGTATACAGGGGCACGGTACTATAGACAGTACACAGGGACAGCGTGTTATACCAGGTATACAGGGGCACGGTACTATAGACAGTACACAGGGACAGCGTGTTATACCAGGTATACAGGGGCACGGTACTATAGACAGTACACGGGGGCACCATGTTATGCCAGGTATACAGGGGCACGGTACTATAGACAGTACACGGGGGCACCATGTTATGCCAGGTATACAGGGGCATGGTACTATAGACAGTACACGGGGGCACCATGTTATGCCAGGTATACAGGGGCATGGTACTATAGACAGTACACGGGGGCACCATGTTATACCAGGTATACAGGGGCACGGTACTATAGACAGTACACGGGGGCACCATGTTATACCAGGTATACAGGGGCACGGTACTATAGACAGTACACGGGGGCACCATGTTATACCAGGTATACAGGGACACGGTACTATAGACAGTACACGGGGGCACCATGTTATACCAGGTATACAGGGGCACGGTACTATAGACAGTACACGGGGGCACCATGTTATACCAGGTATACAGGAGCATGGTACTATAGACAGTACACGGGGGCACCATGTTATACCAGGTATACAGGGGCACGGTACTATAGACAGTACATGGGGACACCATGTTATACCAGGTATACAGGGGCACGGTACTATAGACAGTACATGGGGACAGTATGTTATGCCAGGTATACAGGGGCACGGTACTATAGACAGTACATGGGGGCACCATGTTATACCAGGTACACAGGGGCACGGTACTATAGACAGTACACGGGGGCACCATGTTATACCAGGTATACAGGGGCACGGTACTATAGACAGTACACGGGGGCACCATGTTATACCAGGTACACAGGGGCACGGTACTATAGACAGTACACGGGGGCACCATGTTATACCAGGTATACAGGAGCACGGTACTATAGACAGTACATGGGGGCACCATGTTATACCAGGTATACAGGGGCACGGTACTATAGACAGTACACGGGGGCACCATGTTATACCAGGTATACAGGAGCACGGTACTATAGACAGTACACGGGGGCACCATGTTATACCAGGTATACAGGGGCACGGTACTATAGACAGTACATGGGGGCACCATGTTATACCAGGTATACAGGGGCACGGTACTATAGACAGTACACAGGAGCACCATGTTATACCAGGTATACAGGGGCACGGTACTATAGACAGTACACGGGGGCACCATGTTATACCAGGTATACAGGGGCACAGTACTAGAGACAGTACATGGGGACAGTATGTTATGCCAGGTATACAGGGGCACGGTACTATAGCCAGTACACGGGGGCACCATGTTATACCAGGTACACAGGGGCACGGTACTATAGACAGTACATGGGGACAGTATGTTATGCCAGGTATACAGGGGCACGGTACTATAGACAGTACATGGGGGCACCATGTTATACCAGGTATACAGGAGCACGGTACTATAGATAGTATACGGGGGCACCATGTTATACCAGGTATACAGGGGCACGGTACTATAGACAGTACATGGGGGCACCATGTTATACCAGGTATACAGGGGCACGGTACTATAGACAGTACACAGGGGCACCATGTTATACCAAGTATACAGGGGCACGGTACTATAGACAGTACACGGGGGCACCATGTTATATCAGGTATACAGGGACACGGTACTATAGACAGTACACGGGGGCACCATGTTATACCATGTATACAGGGGCACGGTACTATAGACAGTACACGGGGGCACCATGTTATACCAGGTACACAGGGGCAAGGTACTATAGACAGTACACAGGGGCACCATGTTATACCAGGTATACAGGGGCACGGTACTATAGACAGTACACAGGGACACCATGTTATACCAGGTACACAGGGGCACGGTACTATAGACAGTACACAGGGGCACCATGTTATACCAGGTATACAGGGGAACGGTACTATAGACAGTACACAGGGACAGCGTGTTATACCAGGTATACAGGGGCACGGTACTATAGACAGTACACAGGGACAGCGTGTTATACCAGGTATACAGGGGCACGGTACTATAGACAGTACACGGGGGCACCATGTTATGCCAGGTATACAGGGGCATGGTACTATAGACAGTACACGGGGGCACCATGTTATGCCAGGTATACAGGGGCACGGTAGTATAGACAGTACACGGGGGCACCATGTTATGCCAGGTATACAGGGGCACGGTACTATAGACAGTACACGGGGGCACCATGTTATGCCAGGTATACAGGGGCACGGTACTATAGACAGTACACGGGGGCACCATGTTATGCCAGGTATACAGGGGCACGGTACTTTAGACAGTACACGGGAGCACCATGTTATACCAGGTATACAGGGGCAAGGTACTATAGACAGTACACGGGGGCACCATGTTATACCAGGTATACAGGGGCACGGTACTATAGATAGTATACGGGGGCACCATGTTATACCAGGTATACAGGGGCACGGTACTATAGAAAGTACATGGGGACAGTATGTTATGCCAGGTATACAGGGGCACGGTACTATAGACAGTACACGGGGGCACCATGTTATACCAGGTATACAGGAGCACGGTACTATAGACAGTACACGGGGGCACCATGTTATACCAGGTATACAGGAGCACGGTACTATAGACAGTACACGGGGGCACCATGTTATACCAGGTATACAGGAGCACGGTACTATAGACAGTACACGGGGGCACCATGTTATGCCAGGTACACAGGGGCACGGTACTATAGATAGTATACGGGGGCACCATGTTATACCAGGTATACAGGAGCACGGTACTATAGACAGTACACGGGGGCACCATGTTATGCCAGGTATACAGGAGCACGGTACTATAGACAGTACACGGGGGCACCATGTTATACCAGGTATACAGGAGCACGGTACTATAGACAGTATACGGGGGCACCATGTTATACCAGGTATACAGGAGCACGGTACTATAGACAGTACACGGGGGCACCATGTTATACCAGGTATACAGGGGCACGGTACTATAGACAGTACACAGGGGCACCATGTTATACCAGGTATACAGGAGCACGGTACTATAGACAGTATACGGGGGCACCATGTTATACCAGGTATACAGGAGCACGGTACTATAGATAGTATACGGGGGCACCATGTTATACCAGGTATACAGGGGCACGGTACTATAGACAGTACACGGGGGCACCATGTTATACCAGGTATACAGGAGCACGGTACTATAGACAGTACACGGGGGCACCATGTTATACCAGGTATACAGGGGCACGGTACTATAGACAGTACACGGGGGCACCATGTTATACCAGGTACACAGGGGCACGGTACTATAGACAGTACACGGGGGCACCATGTTATACCAGGTATACAGGGGCACGGTACTATAGACAGTACACGGGGGCACCATGTTATACCATGTATACAGGGGCACGGTACTATAGACAGTACACGGGGGCACCATGTTATACCAGGTATACAGGAGCACGGTACTATAGACAGTACACAGGGGCACCATGTTATACCAGGTATACAGGGGCACGGTACTATAGACAGTACACGGGGGCACCATGTTATGCCAGGTATACAGGGGCACGGTACTATAGACAGTACACAGGGGCACCATGTTATACCAGGTATACAGGGGCACGGTACTATAGACAGTACACGGGGGCACCATGTTATACCAGGTATACAGGGGCACGGTACTATAGACAGTACATGGGGACAGTATGTTATACCAGGTATACAGGGGCACGGTACTATAGACAGTACACGGGGGCACCATGTTATACCATGTATACAGGGGCACGGTACTATAGACAGTACACGGGGGCACCATGTTATACCAGGTATACAGGGGCACGGTACTATAGACAGTACACGGGGGGCACCATGTTATACCAGGTATACAGGGGCACGGTACTATAGACAGTACACGGGGGCACCATGTTATACCAGGTATACAGGGGCACGGTACTATAGACAGTACACGGGGGCACCATGTTATACCAGGTATACAGGGGCACGGTACTATAGACAGTACATGGGGACAGTATGTTATACCAGGTATACAGGGGCACGGTACTATAGACAGTACACGGGGGCACCATGTTATACCATGTATACAGGGGCACGGTACTATAGACAGTACACGGGGGCACCATGTTATGCCAGGTATACAGGGGCACGGTACTATAGACAGTACACGGGGGCACCATGTTATACCATGTATACAGGGGCACGGTACTATAGACAGTACACGGGGGCACCATGTTATGCCAGGTATACAGGGGCACGGTACTATAGACAGTACACGGGGGCACCATGTTATACCAGGTATACAGGGGCACGGTACTATAGACAGTACATGGGGACAGTATGTTATACCAGGTATACAGGAGCACGGTACTATAGACAGTACACGGGGGCACCATGTTATACCAGGTATACAGGGGCACGGTACTATAGACAGTACACGGGGGGCACCATGTTATACCAGGTATACAGGGGCACGGTACTATAGACAGTACACGGGGGCACCATGTTATACCAGGTATACAGGGGCACGGTACTATAGACAGTACACGGGGGCACCATGTTATACCAGGTATACAGGGGCACGGTACTATAGACAGTACACGGGGGCACCATGTTATACCAGGTATACAGGGGCAAGGTACTATAGACAGTACACGGGGGCACCATGTTATACCAGGTATACAGGAGCACGGTACTATAGACAGTACACAGGGGCACCATGTTATACCAGGTACACAGGAGCACGGTACTATAGACAGTACACGGGGGCACCATGTTATACCAGGTATACAGGGGCAAGGTACTATAGACAGTACACGGGGGCACCATGTTATACCAGGTATACAGGGGCACGGTACTATAGACAGTACACGGGGGCACCATGTTATACCAGGTTACACCTGGTCTATAGGTTACCCTGTGCTTAATAATAATAAGACATTTTATTTATATAGCACCAACATATTCCGCAGCACTGTACAATTTCTAGGGTTCTTATTTTCTATATGAAAGGTCAATATCCATACACAAGCAGGGCATGCTGGGGTTGGTAGTTTCACAAAGTCCACATGTCAGACAGACCTCCCTCCCCCTGTCAGGCCTCCATAGCCTGCAGCAATGATGTCCCGCAGAGTCAGAGGAGACACCAGGAGGACATGATGGCGCACACCACAGATACCGCACGTCTCAGTACACACTACGCATCCCCACTTGCACGCCCCTTGCTGGCCACACACGTACTTATCACTCTTCTGTAACAGCTCCTCAAAATGCCCCACAGAGCCGGCCTCCAGCACCGCCGCCATGTTGCCGGGAAGTACGGGAGCCTTGGAGCGCCGAGTAATCGATCGGAGACTAGAAGAGTCTGTGCGCGTGAACGGAGCCCCGCCCCTAGGACAGCAGACCGTGCTGGCCGAGCGCAGAGACACTGATGAGTGCTGAGGAGAGGATGAGTGCTAGGCGGCTAACAGAGGAAGTCAGTGAGGGGGCATAAGGAGGAGATAAAGCATCAGAGGAGAAGAAACACACTTATATACCCGGGGGATACAGATTCTGGGACATCCCATGATGCGAGGATATTAGTGACACTCAGTTGTTTGATTAGATATACATTTCCAGGAGGAATAACTGAGGGACAGCACAGCTTTTTAAGCTACCATGCTGAAAAATGACTATGTCAAGGGGAATGCAAGTATTTAGTGAAGCATACATGTTAGGAGCGGTGACAGATCCCCTTTAAAGGGGTTATGCCCTGAAAAATATTTATCCTCTGTCCATAGGTGGGGTCTGACTGCAGAGACCCCCACCAACCCTAAGAATGGGGGTATTTTACTCCCAATGAGAATGTCAGCAAAGTAGACACAGACACACCCCCCTCTCCATTCATTTTAAAGGGAGCGCCGGAGATAGCCCAAGTGCAGCGCTCTGGGGTGTGACTGCGTCCACCATGGTTACATTCTCTGTGGCAGTAAGCAGCCCTGTTCTCACGATTGTTGGGGTCTCAGTGGTCAGACCCCACGGATGGTGGCCATAACTCCAGAAGGACCGGCATGCCCCCTACTAGTCAGATAAAGTTATGCAGCTGCTTTTGTTGGCCTGCGGTTGGCAAGTACCTAAAATGATGTAGCAGAGGCCCATATGGCAGCAAAGAGATCACCAGCTCCCTGCTTAGATTGTATTGTAGGCATAGTAGCCAATTGTCCTAACTTTTTGGAAACAATCCTGGCAAATTCAAGCATGTCCCGGCCTCAATGGCATAGATTACAAAAACCCAACCAAAAAGAGGGTGTTCACATCTAGTTTTGTTGGCAGAGTCAGGCCAGTTAAGGGGCAGAAGGTAAACATCTCTATTTTACCAATGAAAATGTTGGTAGGTGTGTGATGGTTACATAGTGGAGCCACAGACAATACCGCCTTTCTGTCTCTCCCTCAAAACTAAAGGTATATGATATTGCCTCCCTAACCATCCCTATAAATTATGTAGGCACAAATAGTACTGCCTCCCTGTATTTCTGTATATGATGTAGGCATAAATAGTACTGTCTCCCTCAAAACTAACCCTGTTTGAGGTGTAACTTGAAGCTCCTGGTCCCCATTGCAAAATCTGTGATGGGACCCCTACATACTTTGTGACTTTTAGAACTGTAGTATATTTTATGTTGCAGAGGGACTTCTGGGGCATCCGCTATAGCTACGCTTCTGCTCTCTGTAAATGATTTAGGTACAGATAGTGCTGCATTTTTGTATCTCCCTGTAAATGGTGTAGGCTCAGATAGTACTGTATTCCTGTACCTCCCTGTAATAGGCATAGATAGCACTGAATTCCTGTACCTCCCTGTAATAGGCATAGATAGCACTGCATTCCTGTACCTCCCTGTAATAGGCATAGATAGCACTGCATTCCTGTACCTCCCTGTAATAGGCATAGATAGCACTGCATTCCTGTACTTCCCTGTAAATGATATAGGCACAGACAGTACTGCATTCCTGTATCTCCCTGTAAATGATATAGGCACATATAGTACTGCATTCCTGTATCTCCCTGTACATGGTGTATGCACAGATAGTACTGCATTCCTGTACCTCCTTGTAAATGATATAGGCACAGACAGTACTGCATTCCTGTATCTCCCTGTAAATGATATAGGCACATATAGTACTGCATTCCTGTATCTCCCTGTACATGGTGTATGCACAGATAGTACTGCATTCCTGTATATCCCTGTAAATGATATAGGCACATATAGTACTGCATTTCTGTATCTCCCTGTACATGGTGTATGCACAGATAGTACTGCATTCCTGTATATCCCTGTAAATGATATAGGCACAGACAGTACTGCATTCCTGTATCTCCCTGTAAATGATATAGGCACATATAGTACTGCATTCCTGTATCTCCCTGTACATGGTGTATGCACAGATAGTACTGCATTCCTGTATATCCCTGTAAATTATATAGGCACATATAGTACTGCATTTCTGTATCTCCCTGTACATGGTGTATGCACAGATAGTACTGCATTCCTGTACCTCCTTGTAAATGATATAGGCACAGACAGTACTGCATTCCTGTATCTCCCTGTAAATGATATAGGCACATATAGTACTGCATTCCTGTATCTCCCTGTACATGGTGTATGCACAGATAGTACTGCATTCCTGTACCTCCTTGTAAATGATATAGGCACAGACAGTACTGCATTCCTGTATCTCCCTGTAAATGATATAGGCACATATAGTACTGCATTCCTGTATCTCCCTGTACATGGTGTATGCACAGATAGTACTGCATTCCTGTATATCCCTGTAAATGATATAGGCACATATAGTACTGCATTTCTGTATCTCCCTGTACATGGTGTATGCACAGATAGTACTGCATTCCTGTATATCCCTGTAAATGATATAGGCACAGACAGTACTGCATTCCTGTATCTCCCTGTAAATGATATAGGCACATATAGTACTGCATTCCTGTATCTCCCTGTACATGGTGTATGCACAGATAGTACTGCATTCCTGTATATCCCTGTAAATTATATAGGCACATATAGTACTGCATTTCTGTATCTCCCTGTACATGGTGTATGCACAGATAGTACTGCATTCCTGTACCTCCTTGTAAATGATATAGGCACAGACAGTACTGCATTCCTGTATATCCCTGTAAATGATATAGGCACATATAGTACTGCATTCCTGTATCTCCCTGTACATGGTGTAGGCACAGATAGTACTGTATTCCTGTACCTCCCTGTAAATTGTATAGGCAGAGGTAGTACTGCCTCCCTCTGATGCAGGCTCTATCCTTTATTCACACAGCTCCAACCAATGACAGGTGACATCTAGATAAGCCAGTGTGAAAAGCATGGCTGCCTGTATTGCATATCAACAGTTATGTTATCTTACAGATGGTGATGGCCTAAAACTCACAGCACAAAGTAACTTGCATTGCAGGTTTAAGGGGGTTTTCATATTGATGACCTGTCCTTAGTATAGGTCATCAATATGTGATCAGTTTGTGGTCAGACACCCAGACCCACCAACGATCAGCTGGTTGTGAGCCTGCAGCGTTCAGGTGCGTACTGCGATCTCTTCACTGAATACCCAGCACATATTATAGTGGCTGTGCTTGGTATTGCAGCTCAGCCTCATTTCTGAGCTGCTGCCGTACCATGTGGCCGATGAACATAACAGGAAAAAGTTTGTGAGCACTGCGGCCTCTTCAAACACAAGGGTGTAGCATTAAGGGGTGCAGCGGTAGCAGTCACTACATGACCTTCAACCCTGAGAGGTCCCAAAAATCCTTCTGCCACAAAAAATACCATTACTCTAAATGGCAGAAGGTGGATAGGGGCCCCACTGCAGACTTGGCATTGGGGGCCAGGAGCTTCAAGTTACACCTCTGTTCAAACAGCTGATCTGTTGGGGTCCCAGGTGTTGCATCGGCCCCACCTATCCTAGATGACTTAAGAATAGGTATCAATATGTAAATCCTGGAACATCCCTTTAAGCCCACAGCATGTCAGTTATTGCTGCGGGTTTTACCCAGGAGCAAGACCCACCGAGAAACCTGTAGCGGACACACAGAAAAAAAAGAAAAACAGATTTCAACAATACACAAGAAATTCTGCAGAGTGTTTGTCCCGCGTGGCCCGGCCTAGGAGAGGTTGTCCTGGTGGCCCAGTGTGAACTGGAGACCTGTAATAGTCTGCGCGTCTTACTGAGTGACATTCTCCATGACAATCTGGTATGGGGGACAAGCCTTGCCCAATCTCCCCATGAAGATTTGCAGCGCATATTGATCAAAGATGCATCGGGGGAAGCACATCTGGTCATTCCTGCGACGCGGGCGAAGCTTCCAGGCAGTAGGGTCGTTTTTTATGCAGACTGTGTCATTTTGATGTTTTCGCAATCCCTCATCTCATTATCTAATTTATTACAGGAAATTGAAGGGTTCAGAAGCCTCCCTGGAATTAAAGTCAATTATGACAAGTCTAATATACCTATATAAATCTTTCTTCTCACAATGGAAAGTGCATACAAATTAACATTGTCTAGAAAATATCTGGGGATAAATAATATTAATCCCCCTTCCACTTTATACCGCATTAATTTCTGCCATTCTGTCATCGCTGAGAGCTGGAAATTTCTTCAAGGTAGACTTCTAGAATATTGCGATTCGGAATAGCAGTGTTTGGTTACATAGAGATTATTGTTGATGCGCTGTTTTAGAGACGGTTATTAAAATGTGAAAAGTCACCTCTACTTATCTTCATGGAATTCAGATCCTCGCTTATATATATATATATATATATATATATATATATATATATATTCATTTATGGAATTATTGGATGCTCTTAAAGGGGTTGTGCAGGACTTTGAGAACATGGCTGCTTTCTACTTCTCAGAAAGTGACATCACGTCCGTGGGTCACATGGGCATACTGCAGCTCAATCCCATTCATTTTAATGGGGTGGAGATGTGGCATGGCCATGTGACTAGCTGAAGTGATGTCACTCCCTGAGAAGAAAGTACCCATGTTTTTGAGGTCATGCGCAACCCTTTTAACCTGACCACTGATCCAGCCACTTAGGCAGGTGGTTTATGACTTTTGCAATAACTCCAGTATGGTCAATGGTTTGTTGATCACCACTGGGCTTTGTTGACTAGGATGCCATCATGCCGTGTAGTGCTCAACACAAGACTGTGGCAATAGGACACTTGCCCCATCACTAATGTCAGTATGGATGGCAGGCAGTATCGGATTGGGCTTCCTTGATAAAATTACTCTGGGGGACCAAACTCCAACAGTCCATAGGAAATAGACCATAGTACCCTTCAGATTTGGGTGTCTTCTGGTGGACCATTATTGTTTTAGAGGAGGACCAGTCCAACACTGATGT
This sequence comes from Leptodactylus fallax, assembly GCA_947044405.1. Taxonomy (NCBI): domain Eukaryota; kingdom Metazoa; phylum Chordata; class Amphibia; order Anura; family Leptodactylidae; genus Leptodactylus; species Leptodactylus fallax. The sequence continues at coordinate 1,399,143 of CAMRHE010000055.1, forward strand.
AGGTCACCACTGTGGCCATTCATAGGTTGCCAGAGTCACATGTCAAGAGCAGCATGTCATCACTGTGACAAGGCCAGCAGGGGACCTTAGCATGGCAGGACATGTAAGATGTTACAAGATGACTTGTGATTGGGCCCCACAGGAGTGTTGAGAAGGTGGGGCTCTGGATACTGGTTGGCCTGCCTGCACTTAGATGACTTCTCATCCACCCAATGTATCTATATAAACTTTACCAGGGTAGTTAAAATAGTCTACCTAGTGTATAGTATGGACACATACTATAGATAGGCAGGGTCCAGTATCACACCCAATCTGTATTTAGTACAGTGAGTGTAATGTGCTGGACACTGCTTATACAGGTGGTGGGGCACTTGGGGCCCATCGTGGCTTGGGGGCCCACCAGTGGATTCATTGTACTACTGCGAGCCAGTCCATGCCTGGTCCTGCCAGTGATCACTAGAATGGGGGTCCTAAACCTATTTCTCATGACCGCAGTGAGAAGGAATTTAAAAGGTGGGAAAGGAATTATTAACCCCTTCCCATCTCTTGGATTTTTGTTTTTGACTCCCCCCTTCCAACCGCCATAATGAGTTAATGTATATGGGACATATTGTATTTTGTAATGTTTCCATTTAATATTTTGTACAATGTACTGGGAAGAAGGAAACATTCAGAATGGGGTGGAATTGGAGGAAAACTGTGATTGTTCGACTTTCTTACGGGCTTTGTTTTTAGGGTGTTCACTGTGCAGCCAAAATGACATGTCACCTGTATTCTATAGGTTGGCAGGATTCCGGGGATACCAAATTTATATAGTTTTTTTTACGTTTTAACCCTTTAAAAAAAAATCCTAAACTTTGCAAAAAAAAAAAAAACAAAAAACATTTCTTGGAGATGTCTTATACTGACACCCATAACTTTGCTATATGTCCATGTATGGGGATGCATAGGGCGTCTTATCTTGCAGGGCCAAATATACTTTTTATGTATACCAATTTGGGGAATGTCTATTGCTTTGATCACTTTATATCCAAATTTTTATGGGAGACAAAACAGCAAAAAAAACGGCGGTTTGGCTCTTTTGATTACAGCAGATGTCTGGAAAGGGTTATCTGAACTCAGTAAAGTCAGCAGGGGGGGGAATGTATCATTCTTTTTATGCCATAAAAAGTAGCCATTTTTGGTGCACCGTATATAATTACAGTTTCGTCTCATAGAAGTCAGTGAAACAAAGCTGCAGTTACATTGCATGGCCACTATGAAACAGACGTTGTGCGATGTAAACAGTGAAGAGGTCACAGCAATCGTATGAGTACCCGGCCCCTTCATACAGCTGATCAGCAGGAGCCCTGGAAGTCGGACCCCCAATCACTTTGAAAATAGGTCATCAATAAAAAGAAATTGGAAACCCCTTTAACATTAGTTCACATGCACAGAATAAAAAAATGCTTTACTCGCTGCCTTCAGACGGCAGTTTCGATGCAGTTTTTTATTTTACAGGGTGAAATGCACACGATCAGGATTACACGTGGATTTTTCAGACAGATTTTAATGAGCAAAATCTGCAATATAAAGCACTAGAGTTAAAGGCAATGAGAAATTCTAATTCTCATGCACATGATACCGATTGTTTCTGCGCAGATGAGGGTGCGGGTTTTAAAATTTGCAGCATTTCTATTTTTTTCTATTTTCCGGTCTGAATGTCAAATAATGGCTTCAAAATCTCATAGAAATCTGCCTGTATATGTATGAAAATCCACACCAAAATCTGTGCCTGGATAAAATAAAACTGTCCAAAAACCGCATCAAAACCGCATGCAGTTATAACTGCACCCAACCGTAGTTCTACAGAGCTGCAAAATGTCTTATTTTCCAACTGTCTCAGATGGAGCAAAGTTATGGACAGTCCCTTTCTTGTGGTAGAACAGAACAGGAACCTCCTATGAGCAGGGACACGGGACACGAGGGGTTAAGCCATCCGCTATCTCCCCGCTTCCCTGTTTGTATCAGGCATTGGTTAGTGACGTCACTGTGTTCGAATGCTGCTCGCTGATTGGCCGGAGGGAGGGCCGGATGATACATTGTAACACTCTGCACGTTCTGCTCCCTGGATGGTGAATAGGCGGGCGGACACCCAGCGGGCACACACACAAGCTCCTCCCGGGTGTCTTCTCACTGCTAGTGATCTCTGGGGACGGTAAGTGGCATCCTAAGGAGCCAGTCTATGTCCTTGGACGATGTGGGTGGCTCAGTGCGTAAGTGATCTCCATACTGCATTATATGGGCATGTTATTGTGGCTCATTAGATGCATGTCTGAGGTTTAAAGGGGTATGCTGGGAGTTGTAGTGCCACTTGTAGAGCAGATCCCAGGACTTTGCTTAGTATTGGCTCCTAATGCAATGTGCCTGGTATCCATTACAGTCCTAGAATAGATGCTGTTTATTGAAACTGTGTCTGAGCATACTGTCCCATGCAAGACCAGTACAACCAGTGCGGGGTTCCCAGTACAACCAGTGCGGGGTTCCCAGTGAGTCCTAGAGGTACCTGAAATCCTTGGGGAAAGTAAGTCCTATTCATAGGCCAGTTACTTGTACCAGGCAATGCCCAGCACATGAGCACTATTGGACTGGCAGAGCAGGGGGCAAGGTTTGGTCCTTATTCTATGTTTTAAGACTTGTGGTGAGATCACTAATGTGTCTACAGATTTTCTACAATAGACTAGAACTGTGAATGTTAGGACTATTAGAAAGTTAGTGTATTCCCTTATACCTCAGTATATGGAGTTGTCTTGCGCTACTCTTGTTATTAGTAACTCTGTACAGTCAGATATTATTACATAATAGTCATGGCGTTACATCAGATCATTGTATAAGCTTTATAGACTTGTTTCTTCCCTTTCTTGAGACTGGTTGTTTTGTTGCCCCTGTGGTCCGGCTTGCTGTTCAGACTTGTCTTGTGATTGCCCTGTGGCACAGGCACGGCTGCTGGAATCCTGTGTAAGGGCCATTTACGCAGATCCTCAAATCAGATGGAAAACTCATTGAACCAGCCATATACACAGAGATGTTTGCACAGCTTGGGGTGCGTTCACACACACACAAAAAAACTGCGTGCAGTTTTTCATTTTACAGGAGAAACAATGTATAAATGTGATTCACCTGTAAAATTAAAAACAGCATCAAAACTGCACTTTTTTTTTCTATTGTTTTGTACCAAACTGCACTGTGTGAATTCATCCTAAGGAAAGCTGTGTCTTCCAGTAAACAAGCATGTCTAGATCACCCCAGTGTGGAGGGAGATGACCTGCTGCGGGTTCATATACAATGCACAGAGCTTCTAGGAATATGCCACTGAAGTTTTTGGGGATGTTTTTTGAGCCAAGACCAGAAGTGGATTCAAAGGAATGGAAAAGCTACAAGAAGGACTTTTGTTTCTCCTTCTGGCTGGATTGACTTCTGACTTTGGCTCTAAAACAAAAACAAAAAAAATGTTAGTGCTCATTCCCTCGACAGAATTCAATGGCTGTGTGCTAGCCCTTGTATAGATAGACTCTCCTACATCATAGGATGAGAGCAACGGACATCTGCGTCTGTTCCTATTGACTTTAATGTAAAAAAAAACAAAAAAACACACTTTCTTCTATCATGTTTAACTATTCTTGTGAACGAAGAAAATCCTGCGTGCACAACTTTTACTTCCGTCATGTTTTCTACATTAGCGCGACTGATCAGAGCAACGGACATTAATAACAGTAGTGCAAACCTACCCTTAAAGGGGTAACTTGGTTATCTATAGTGGTCTGACTGCTGTGACCCCAACACCTAAGAACTGAAGTGTTCTGCAGGTCAGCAATACATTCCACCACTAGGGATGGCTGAAGTACACTGCGCCGCAATCTCTGGCGGTTCCCATTGCAGTGAATGCAGCAGGGCCCCCATTTCCTATCCCTTTCCAGACATCCATGTTCTCCCGATTGGTGAGTGTTTCAGTATTTGGACCCCATCAATTGGCGAATCGTCCCCTATCCTGTGAATAGCAGGTAATTTGTTGTGACCAGAATACCATTTAAGGCAAGGTTCACGTCTGTGTCGGTGTCTCCATAGCAGACTCCACCACAACTTCTGTTACTGACACCCTGCCAATTCCCAAAGTCTCAAGTGTTTTGTCTGTCCCTGGTCTTATGTCTCTTGTCAGTTGAGATGGATTAAAAAAAAAAAAATCAATAGAAAATGAGTTTTTCAGGAAGAAAGTGCTTATAACCTGAGTGACATGTGAAGTTTATCAGTAAATGGGAGTCAAAGGTAAGGTGTATCCAAGTAATACAAAGTACACCCTGATGTATCGTGCCAAGGCTTAGATAGTGTTTTGTAAGACGTGTCGAGCTTTTACACCTGTGTTCGGGGAGAGTTCCATTTTGGGACAACAGATGACCCCTTATAACTCATCCTCGGCTGACACACGTTCCAGTGTACACTGACACCCGGGTTATATGACCTCTGCGGATAACTAAAACCATTTTCACAGCTGTTTCCCCAGCCTAACACTTGGCAGCAGTGAGCGCTGGAAGAAAGGGGCTTTATCTGATAGAACAGTATGGTATTTGTTGCTAAGAGTTGTAGGTACATGGTGTTTCATTGCTTTTACTGTCATTGTTTCCTCTCCTAGGGCCTCTCTGAAGTAAATCATGGAGATGTGTGAAGACATGGCGGTTGATCTGAACGTGGTGAACATGAGGAAACGGCAGTGCATGGACGCGGTTATCGACCATCCCCTCAACGTATGTCATCTGATATCTTGTGTACACTTCTTTATCACAGTTCAGGTTGCATGTCCGCCTTTACCGCAGCTGTCTGAAGCTGGTAACACCTTTCACAGACATTGCAGACTCTTCCACGGCAGAACTACGGACAGAGAATCCACAGTGTTTACAGTAACAGTGATTGGTCAAAAACAGACAGTTTTTTTTTTTTGACGGTCACCCATTGACTAATCTGTCTAAAAAGACTGATTCGGGTATCCGCTGTGTAACCGTTTGGAATCCTTTTTGGACCAAACCGTTTTTTGATTAACCGGTTTGCAAGCGGACGGATACCAAACGCAAGTGTGAACCCAGCCTAAGTAGTTTTTACCCCTCCATGTTTGCTTTCTTATTACATTTAATGTGCACGCCTGAAAAGCCCCTAGTACATACATTCATGGATTTATAGACCCCCATTCACCCTTCAGTTTAGGCGGTATTCATTGAGGTTTCCATCTTGCATAGAGCACTCTCTGTGTCACATGGGTGCCTATAAGGCCTACGTTAAAGGGGTTATGCAGCTTCCAAAATTATTTCCAAATACACTCACAGCAGTGCTAAATCCTTACTGTTCCCTTGTGCAGAACAAACTACATTTCCCATGATTCATCTGCCTGCTCTCACTCTCTGTGTACAACTCCCATCTCCACTCTCCCCTGCAATGAAATCCCAGGTATTAAAACACTTCCACATCTGTGGTCACATGATGGTGTGATGTTTCGATTGCAAGCTCACCCCCCTCAGAGGGTCAGAGCAGGAAGGTGCATTATGGGAAATGTAGTTTGTCCACATATTGACTGCATGTAAATAACAGCAATACAAGGAGTAGCAAGTAAAATAAAGCCAAGCAAAGGGTGCACAAGGGAATGATGAGTGTATAGCACTGCTGTAGGGGTGTCTGCAGATAATTTTTGAAAGCTGGATAACCCCCTTAAGGTTTTTATGTTCTTTCGACACCTGATTGGTGAGGGGCCAACCGCCAGCCCACGGACTGATCAGCTTTATGGTTCCACATCTGGCGGGAAGCTCCATTCCCTGTATAGCAGCCAGACACCTTCACTGCAGCTCATTGTAGCGTGTATGTGTGGTTGTTTTATTATTTTTGTGGACTTTGGAAACAATTACTAGTTTTCTAGTTGAGTTACAATATCTTCGATTTACAATGGTCACTCCGGACTTAATTAATATTGTAACTTTTCAGAGCACTATGTTAGGTATTTGCTGTCTTTGCAATTCCTTGACCTAAAGCAGTGTAGGTAGACGGTAGGTGGCTGTGCACTTGCGCCCCCCTTATACATGTGTTTATTACACAACGCTTTTGTCCTGTCTCTTATTTTCCGCTAGAACCTTCCACGTTTCCCGCGACCTGTCAATACGTGTTCCTTCCTTAGCAACAAGCTGTGAAGTGTTATTTCTCAAAACTCCTGAGAATTTTTTTTTTTTCCACTTTATAGCGTACGATAAGAAATTCATATTGCTTAGTTGTCGAGCTCAAAGTTCATGTGATGTGAGATGTCTTAGCACATTCACACACCCTGCAATTCTTCTTGGTGTGAAAAATTTAAAGTAACACACAACATTTAAGGTGAGAACCTGTTATGTGATTGAGATGGAATGGAACAAAATGTGGTGTTTTTGGGAGGTTGAAATGGACATATCTCATCATGGTCGCTAAGTGGTGCCTGTAGGATGACCTGGGCATGTCCTTGGTTGTGTACTTGCTGCCTGTCTATTTCTGCTGTCCCTGAGCGTGCTCTCCCTAGTACATTGGCCATGACCATGGGTGTAACATCTAGGGTGCGGTTAGTGATGGAAGGGGATGTGGAACATCCATTACTTTACTGGGACTTCATAATGTCTGTATGTGACATCATCGTAACCAGGGCTGTGGAGTCGGAGTCGGTGCCTATTTTGGTGGAGTCGGAGTCGGTATAAAATGGACCGACTCCCAAAATATATAAGAAATTGGTACAGTTAGTAGTACAATGCAGTATGTGCTGAATATATTTTCATAAGAATTTGGGAAAATGATGAAATGTCCTGTAAAGGTCTGATCTATTCCTCATATAATGATGGGACTGAGTTCTGAGTGAACCTATAAGGTTTAGCAGTGCCAGGGCTGTGGAGTCGGAGTCGTGGAGGCGGAGGCGGTGCCTATTTTGGTGGAGTCGGAGTCGGAGTTGGAGTCGGAGTCAGGGGAAATTGAGGAGTCGGAGTCGGGGCTTTGGTGTACCGACTCCACAGCCCTGATCGTAACTTAGTTTCTTCATGTGCTATGATGTCACAGGGTACACATGGATGTTTTTGTGTGTGCATTGTCCTTGTGACATGTCATAATAGGCAGCATCCCTGCACTGCGACATTACGATGTGCGTTACCCTTGATGTAATGGAGACCAAAGTAATCGACTACTCCCCAAGTTCTGAACTTGCTCCTTAGAGTGGCCTTGCCAGAGTGGTGTCCCATTGCAATATTTGCTATGAGGTCCATGGTTTCTTGTTTCACCCCTGGGTATAAGATATTATATTATCTGTCCATCCTTCATATACCATAGGCACTGGCTTAATCATGTAAGATTATTACTATGGGTCTGTGTGTGTTCACACTTGAACTGTTGTTATAGCAATGAACGGGATGTCATCAGCACTGGGAAGAGGTCGCAGCGCTCATGAGTTCCATGGACTCTTCAAATTGTGGGTTTTATGGGTGTCAAGCTTAGAAAACCCCTTTAAGGCCCCATGTTGAAACGCAGCTTTTTTTTTTTTTTTTTTTTTTTGTTGCACATTTTGCTACGGTTTTTTGAGCCCTTTTGTCAGGGGAAAGCATGTTGGTGTAAAGCTTCAGAGATGTCTTGCACCTCTGTAGCTATTGATAATACATGCAGGCATACATACATGCATGCTTGGCTTAGCATATATATGGGAGCCATTGACAGGTATCTTGCATATGGCCAACTTTATTCATGCATTTAAAGTCATGCAGCAAAAATCGCATGGTACCCTAGCCTTATGGGAAAAGAGTGCTTAAGCAGGTGAAACCGTGTTTGTCTGCCAAAGGGTTAATTTTACCTATTGCACCCCTTCTTCTGACGTCTAACAATAAGCGCATCTGTCCTTGTGTTTTCGACCTGTTTTGCTGCTGCATGAGGCCAAGTTGCATATAAAGCAGACATACAAATGCTGATGGGAGGTTTTTGTAAAACAAATGCGGGCCTGCCGAGCGCTGTTTACCTGATCCGTTTCCTTGGTTGCAAAACTGATCTGCATAACAATCTGCGTTTTCTTCTTTTTACAAGTCGCAAATGAAAGAGATGAAATTCCAGTCAATTGTTAGAAGTGGTAATAGCTGGGTACGGTGTATAACCTGTACTTCTAGTGAATACATTAGTGAGATCACACCCTCCCCCATCCGTTACATGCTTCTTTTTGCAATTGAAATAAAAATGGTGGTTTTATGGGGGAGGGGGTCCAAAAATTTAGACTGCTGTCCTATATTTTTTACATATTAAAAAAACCCAAAACAGATTAAAGGGGTTGTCCAGGATCTGAAGAAAACTGAAGACCTGTACAGTGTCAAAAGGGCAGGACCTTTTAGAGACCGAGTGCCCAAACTGCAACCCAAAACCCACTAAATTATGGCAAAGTGCCAACACGGCAATTTAACCTTAAATTAACCAGGATCTGTTTTATAGTGACCGTGCAATATTATTACAGCCTGTAATAATATCACATGTCTGCTATAAAACAGATACTGTGTGATATAAATAGTGAAGGGCCCCATACAGTACAATGTGCTCCACAAACAGTATTATATGCTCCAGAGTGGCCCCCATTCAGTTGCCTCCAGTTTAATGCCCCCAGTTTGATGCCCCTCTCCATCTGCCACCAGGTTAATGTCCCCCCTACATCTGCTACCGGTTTAACATAATAAAACACTGATACTCCCCCCTCCTCGCTTCCCTGCCACTCTGTGAGGTCTCTTCTTCCGGACTGTTCAGGGAGCTGTAAGTGCGATGTGAGTGACGTCATCACATCGCGCCCGCATCGCACAAATCCCCCCCCATACATCATCTGATCGAAACAGCGGCCGCACCTTGAGGCGCTGCTTTTGCTTCACAATCCTTGTGATGTCAAGTCCATGGGTCACATGGCCTGTTTGCAAATAAGTCCCTTTCAAGTGACTGAAGATGAACTGCAATCCCAAGAACAACCACCATACAATGTACAGTTCTGTGCGTAGGCCGTAGCGCTCACCCAAACACTCCAGTACCTTGTTTGTGGGGTGCTGGTGTTGGACTCCCCCCACTGGTCTTATATTGATGATGGGTCATCAATATTATAATCCTGGATAACCCCTTTATTGTAACTTATTTTCAGTCGCAGAAATTTCTCTACCAAAATTGCGACATGTGAACGCACCCTTAATGACAGCTGACCATTTTCTCTACGTTGACCCTTCTGCTAGTACACAATGTACGGCGCCCCTTTAATCCTCTGACTCTTCCCCGTGTGCAGGATACAGAGCTGGCTATTAAATGGCACTTCTTTGTCTGGTAATCCCACTTTTTATGTCCTCGTACTAAAGGGAAGAGCGGCTCTCAGCTTTGATAAGACGTTCTGCCGGTCTTGGAAGCTCGGATACGTATCGGGTATGGTCACAGCAGTTTAGTAGACCAGAATTAATGTCGATGGTATCTTGAAACATTTTCTATTGCTAAGTGCAAATGTGAAGTCCATTAGTGCTTGCTGTGGGAGCGCTAAGCCACCAGTGGATTAAATGATTCACGTCTAATCCAAAGCAGAAGGGTCACCTGTCCAAAAAGAAAAGGGCTTCTCCGGATAATCCTCTGAATGCATCCAGTATTATTCATATGTTTCACATTAGTTCCGCCTGGTTGGCCACATGTGATAAATATATGGAGGAGTCGTCTCCCATTCACCTTGACTGTGATGCCTGACAGCCGGTACATCATCATTAATGGGATAGAGGAGCATGGAGGACGTCTGCTACAATGTGACAAGCTGTGGACATGGCCGACTAGACGGCGTTCTTGGTACAAAGTTGTTTTATCAGATACCGGTGCAATCTGCTGTAACTGGCGATGTCGGGGCTGGACGTAAAGTCTCCCCAAATTTGTGGAGTTCACGATGAGGTCATATAGATACCATTCACATAGTCAATGCTGCGCCATAAGAGCTGTCCTTATCCCCGAGAATACAAAAGGTTAAAATTTACTTATAAGGCTAATACAATATCTAATGTGTAGGAATGTAATATTTTTAGTATATTGCCAAGTTATAGGGGGATTCCAGCTCCCCAAAGTTTATACTAATGACCTATCCACATAATAGGCAATCTGTACCTAATTGGTGGGGGTACGATACGGGAACCCCACATTGATCAGATGCCCCTGGGCACCGGAAGCTAATACTAGGGATGGGGCCAGAAGTGGCAACTAGAAGAGAGGAACTGAGGAATAGTCAGGGCTTTGGAGTCTGGAAAAAGTTACCAACTTCGGCTTCAAAATGCTAATTATTTTTTTTAATTATATTTAATTATAGAATTATTGATCTTGTATGATTAGATACATAGCTCGTTACATATTTACTTTTTAAAAAAATAAAGTTTTTGAGTTTTATATAAGGACATCACCACAACAATCCCATATTACACAATGTAACAGCAGATCAACACAATATTACAATTTTTTTTTTAATTAGAGGATCTTTACTGCTACTCACTAACCATGTCTGTCAGCCATTTATGAAGGAGTCTGAGTTGGGCTGTGAAAAAATAGGAGTCTGAGTCGGTGCTTTGACCTACCAACTCCACAGACCTGGCTGCAGTACCCTGGCATCACCACTGCAGAGTGGACGGAGCTGCAGCTCTGTGCCTGCTACTTGACAAGGGGCGGAATGGCTTCCAGTGCCTAAAGGCTGATCTGTTTTGGTACATACATGTATTCCCCATGGTATTCAGGAACCTCTTTTCTTATATCTCTTTATTGAGGCTCTGTTATTCCTCTAGGAAATTAGTAGCAAATTGACAACTCATTGATACCATTGTCATTGTCACAGGGTGTGTCCCTACATGGTCAGAGCTGACTGAATAATGTCAAAATGTGGCAAGTGATTGACCAGCGGGGGTGCCGAGAGTAAGCCCACCACTGATCTATTTATGGCCTATCCTAACAATAGGCTGTCAATATTCTGATCCAAGAAATTCCCCAAACTACAAATTACATTGACGTTCTAGAGAACGATGTCCAGCAATAATATGGGGGAGACTTTTTGTAGTTCACTATAAAATTGTCCCCATGAATAAAGCAAGATCCAAAAACAGGGGGTTGCTAATTTTAGCCCATTGCTTGGGTTGTAAGAAATTGGCCTCACCCCAAACAACGAACTTCCCCGGCTTGTATTGAAAGATCCCCATCACCAGATCTACGACCCATCCCCAGCAGATTAATTTTTAGTAAACTACATAAGAATGAGCCGCGTGTTTAGGGGCCCCAAACCTGGTGTTACGTTCCCTTTAAGTCCACCAGAGCAAGAGACATTGTGGACTTATCCTAAAAGATCATAGGACAGGGTGTAAAGGGCGTAGTCACAGGGGGTGAAACCAGTCCAGGAGAGGTTGGGGGCTGGACATGGCCAGCTTCCCGCAGCATCATGGCAGAGGTCGGGCAAGCCCGATACCCCGACCACTGTCCCCCTTGTAAAGACAATATATCTGACACATTTGTGCTGGTGATGTATCAGTCATAAGGCTGTAGTGGGGCCCCCTCCGTAGATAACTACTTTAAAGGGGTATTCCAATTCCTTGCTATTGATGACTTGTACAGCGCCTGGGATCCCTACAGATCAGCTGTTTAAATGGACCGCAGTGCTTGTGTGAGCGTCGTGACCCCTTCACTGTTTACATCATGTGACCATACATTGTCATTAAAGCCTATAGAAGTGAACAGGAGCCCTCCTGAAGATAGGCCTTTCATTAAAGGGGTTGTCTGAGGACTGTTAATTTACTGACCTGTCCCAGGTTATTGCAGCTGATGGTCTCGGGGGTTCTGATTGGTGAGGGTCTGATGGCCAGGACCCCTGCAGGTCAGATGATTCCTAGAGTGTGCCGCTCCCAGCAGTGTTTACATACTGGGCACTCGCTGTATTCTTGATAATGGCATTATTGGGACATTGCAGCAGCACCTGTATCCACCACTATCAAGAATATGCTGTAGGAATGAGGTAGAGGGTCCCTGTTTAAAGTCATGTGGTCTTGGGCAAACTTTGGTTACCCCTCTGTGGCAGAGTTTTGCAAGAACACCCCTTTTATAGTGCGGCATAACCTGTCATACACTTGTACATTTTCAGAGCATGGTTGGGCTAATGTGTCCCTCTGTCTTGAGGAAATTTTTTTTTTTGTTTTGTTTGTTTTGTTTTGTTTGTTTGAGTTGGAAGGGACCTCAAGGGCCATCGAGTCCAACCCCCTGCAAAAGCAGGAATTCCTAAAACATCCCAGCTATATACCTATCCAGTTTCCGCTTGAAGATTTCAATTGATGAAGAACTCACCACCTCCCGTGGCAGCCTATTCCACTCTCTCACTACCCTTACTGTTAGAAAGTTTTTCCTAATGTCTAATCTGAATCTCCTTCCCCTTAGTTTCATCCCATTACTTCTCGTGCTTCCTTCTGCTAATGAGAATAGGGTAGATCCCTCTGCACTGTGACAACCTTTCAGATATTTAAATACCGCTATTAAGTCTCCCCTTAGCCTTCTCTTCTGCAAACTAAGCAGTCCCAATTCTTTTAGCCTCTCCTCGTAGGACATGGTTTGTAGACCTTCCACCATTTTGGTTGCTCTTCTCTGGATCTGCTCCAATGAATCGATGTCTTTCTTAAACTGGGGCGCCCAGAACTGTACACAGTATTCCAGGTGGGGTCTGACCAGGGCAGAGTACAGCGGAATAATTACCTCTCTTGATCTAGCTACAATGCTCGTCTTGATACATCCTAGAATTTGGTTAGCCTTTTTAGCCACCGCACCGCACTGTTTTTTTTGCGGATTTTTAACTGTATGTGGGGGGAAAAAAAAAAACTAATAATTTTCCATTTTGCTTTCTGCAGAAGCGGATGTGCCAAGGGTTGGATAGTTTTGCAAATGCAAATGGCGTCTTACTGAATGACTACGACATGGTGTGCTGGCAGGCGGAGGTAGCGCCCAATGTAAACCAACCTGTAAATGGGTGTGTGCCTAATGGCGGTATACAGCAGCACTGTATGGTACGGTAGCTATTTATATTTATTATTTTACTTTACTAGTATTTCACTATAGCAAATCTAATATCGCATTCTAAAAATTTTTTTTTATTTCCTTTTAGCTGCCACAAAATCCTCAAAATACATCCCCTCAAACCTGCCTCAGATGTATGGCGGGAGAATCGGTGAGCCTACTATATATTGTTTTTGTATTATATTTGTTGCTAATAGTATTATATTGATATTTATATTTGTTTTATTTATTTATCACGATATATATATATATATATATATATATATATATAGATAGATATAATTTTTTTTTTTTTTTATTCTCTTGGCTTTTATAATATAAACAACAAAAAAAATCTGTAATTTTTACTCTCTCCACAGTATCCGATCTATATAATGTAGTTAATAAAAACGACAATTACGTCCTTGAGAAATAAGCTCTGTAAATAATAAAGGAAGATTGATAGACTTTCCTTTGGGCAAGCGGCGGGCTTTACATATAATTACAAATGAAATGGCTTTCAATGCATTTTAAGAAGCCGACGACATTGAAATAACAAAATAGCATTTTATGTTGATTTGACTAAATAAATATTGAACACACAAATAATGAGTCGGGCGCGGGGAGACGGCCAAGTGGATTTTTATCTCTGTACGAGTATTGATTGCATATCTTATAAATAAGATTGGAGAATGCATTATTTAGCTAACAATAATGCTTCTCCATCTATTACTTTCATTGCCTGAAGTCTTCGCCATGATGAGCGTTTAGGATCGCGCTCCAGGAAGGTGATAACTGATCTTGTCTGACAAGCCTGTCTGCTCTATCCCGGGCTGAGAGCGCTTGTTTGTTGAAATTAATTTGGGCATGTATGATGTGTGTCCACACAATATAGAGTCACTGGCCTGAAACTATCTCTTCCCATATACTCACTCGCTCGTAGACTTCTGGAATTGTACGCGCTACAAATTTTTTACTTTTTTTTTAATTTTTTTTTTTTCCTTCCTTATGCATAGGTAAATAGAACATCTTAAAATTAAAATTTAGATCTTAAAGTTTTGAATGGGTTTTCGTTGGTCTGTGAATATTTTTTTTTTTTCTCTTCCTAAAAAAAATTACCATATCTATCAATCATTACATTTTTTTTATTTTTATTTTTTTCATGAAAATTTACAAGAATACTACGGTACTTTTCAGTTTTTGTGTATACTGTTATATGCAAAGTCTTAAAAGTGAAATATAAACTTGAATTTAGTCTATATTAAAATACTTCAGAATTTAACAAATCTTAAAAAAAATTATTTATTTACCGTATTTCTTTTTTAAGAGCAGAAAACATAAAACTTTTTTTTTTTTAGATTTTGTGATTTATCTTACCGCCAATATTTCTTCTAAAGTCAGTCAAACAAATTTGATTAATTTTGCATGACTATTAGGCCCCATGTGCACGAACAAGTGTGCCATCCAGTGCTCCGCCGAGGGGCGTCCGATGGTCCGTTCCAATGAACATAGAGCAGGTCGTAACCTGCTACTAGTTGTAGTAACCTGCTACTAGTCATAGTAACCTGCTACTAGTCATAGTAACCTGCTACTAGTCGTAGTAACCTGATACTGCTACATAGTACATCTGAGTGCATCCCGCTACAAAATCGGCCCCATCTCGGACGGCATACTTGTTTGTGTGCCTGGGGCCTAAGATCTGGTGTGTAAGGGGGGTGGAGATGTCCCAACTTTTGCCAAATGGCAGGTGTTAGGGGAAAAAGGGATCGGACTGTTGGATTTTGCTCTTAGCAGGGCTTTGGAGTCAGTAAGTCCAACAACGACTCCAACTCCTATTTTTTTTCACAGCCCGACCCTGCTTCAAATCAGACTCCTTCATAAATGGCTGACAGCCATGGTCAGACAGTAAAGCTCTTCTGATTCATGATATAATCTAGTGACTGAATTCCTATGAAATTAAATGTAACAAGCTATATATCTAATGAATTATACAATATCAATAATTCAATAATATAGTATATTTTTATTTTGAAGTCAATTGGTAACTTTTTTTCCGATTCCACCCGAAACTGGCCCTGATTTCCGGCAAAGTAAATCACTACCAGAGGGGTCGGGCGAAGGATTGCTCTCCTCTCCCTAGTCATGATTCCAGTATGTATGTGTATGGGGAAGGGGGTGGGGGCAGGAGAAATAGTTGTTGACCGAACCTGACTACTCTCTAAAGTGTATGGCCAGCTTGGCTGTCCTTGCCAAAAACGAGCAAGGCTTTAGTAGCCTGCCTCAGTCTGCCATCCTGGTATTTTTGATGGCAAGAGTATCAAGTTTCTCTCAATTTTGACCTTCTCTTTCACACTTGGCTCAGCTGAGTATGCATGTTTTCTCACTGGGCAGAAGGGAATAAGTGGTTTGCAGTCCTCAGTGGCAGAGCTGTGTAGTCGTGGGCCAAACCACCATCTCCGACTCCTCTATTTGTTCACACTCTGACTCCGATGCCAACAAACTATATCTAATTGATACAATATCGATAATTGTATATTATAATTCATCATTTTATTTTGACGTAAGCCTGTAACCTTTTTTTTATTCCACCCAAAATTGGTCCTGACTCTGACTCCACATCGTTGCCCACTGGCTCGGGCTTATCTCCTGCGTGGACAAAGGATTGGGCATGTTGAATGCTGGCAAACCCAATTATTTGCCCCAATGTCTGCCATTGGAATAGAGTTCAGAAACCCACATGCATTTGGATAGGCAACAATTGGTGGTCTTGGACAAGATTTTCCTGATGTGTACGATGACCTTAAAATTTTTGTTGTGCGCCAGTACTAAACTTTTTGCAGAGCTTCTGTTCCTTTAGATCTCTTATTATAGGCCTTTGTAAAGTTTTTGTTTTCCTGTTCAAAAAAGCTCTCTGTTGGGAAAGAGGCAAAAATTCCATACCCAATATTATAATTTTTTGTTTTTGTTTTGTTTTTTTAACACCTATAAAATTGTATAATGTAACATTTAAATAGCGGAGAATCGGTGAACCTGGCAGCTTACTGTCCCACATCTCTCTTCCTCTTGGGAGAAGTCACTCTTGTGTGTGGATCATGTTCCATGTGCTGCTCTATCAAGAAAGAGCTCCAGGAGCAGCGGGGAGGCCCGGGATAAAAGGTTTGATTTCGAGTGAGACATCTGGCTGGTAAACACTGTGAATTCATAAAAGACGGCGGTGGCGCGGCGCTTCTTTACAGAACGTTCCGCTCATCTGGGCCTCCTGCTGCCACCGTGACAATAACTTTACATTGTAGATTGACTGCTTGAGTCAGGAAAGTGATGAGACAACCTTTTGCATTTCTATGACTACTATGAGGAGCTCAGGAGGTGGAATACTAAAAAACACCGGTAATGGAGGTAGCTGGATATAAAACTCTGCCATATGTACTGGAGGGCAAACTGGCAAACATGAAACCAGATGCCAGATTTACAATGAGAATTGCTACCTCTAGCTTTGTCCAAGGTTTTTTCTGATAGAATATACACTGGGTCTCTTTTATTATGTAAAACCCACCAAAAAGATGGCGGAATGGGGAATAATAGTCCAAGTGAATGGTGCAATTTTGGTTTTGGCTACATCTTGCTAGGGATAGTCATATCTTTTGACTTAAAGGGGTTTTCGAGGTCTTACATAAAGGTGATCTATCCTTATGATAGGACATCAGTATGTGATCAGTCGGCAGCCAGGCACCCAGGACTCCCACCGGTCAACTGGTTAGAAAGGCTGCGGTGTTTTGGTGAGCGTTGGGGTCTCTTCACTGAATACCAAGCACAACGCCGTACATTGGGTAGGGGATGTGCTTGGTATTCCAGCTCAGCCCTATTCACTTCAGTGGGACTTAGCTGTACCATCTGACTAATGAACTTGTCATGGCACAGGGAAAAGGATGCAGCACTCATGAGCACCATGGCCTCTTCCAACAGCTTATGTTTTGAGGTCTTGGGTGTTGGACCCTCACCAATCACATATTGATGACCTATCCTAAGGATAGCTCACCAGTAGGCAGGTCCTAGAAAACTTTGAAGGGGTTGTCTAGCTTAGAAAACCCATTTTCATGCACCCTATTAGGGAATTCTGAGTTAATGAAGAGGGGTCCTCAGGACAGGATCATCATCTCATAACCTTAGTGGACAAAGGCTACAAAGAACGTCAGCTGTTCTGGAGGACCTGTCCAACCCATTTACGTGAATGGGCCTTGTGCAGTGGTTAATTTACTCCATGGTGGCGCTATGGAGGTCAAACTTTCTACAGATAAGAGTTGCTTTCCGAAAGTCCGAGCAGTAGGACTGTGATCAGCTTATTGTTACAAGACTCTGTTAGCAAGTGGGGATAGTCCAAAGTAGAAAGCCCCTTTTGGGGCCATAATTGTGAATTCAGACAGTCTGGTGTGGTCCAGCTTATAAGGTTTGCACGACAGACAGATTTCTGACCACATTTTGTTTGAACCAAACTCTCTGCATCTTGGTGATCTATTATGTTGTGAGTTCCAGCCAAAACCTGGGTCTACTATCCCATACTCACAGGATTATTTAGGTGCAGGACAGAAGACTCCCAACAATCCTAACCTTTGTGGATTGGTAAAAAAATTTGGGTGGAGAATCCCTTTAAGGATTCCAACGGTCAACAAAGTGCTAAATGTAAGCTTCCGAAACTGAAGCCCCAGTACTGCAGCCAGGGTAGAGAATGGCTTCCAAGTGCCTTGTGGTCTGGATCACCGATTTTAATAGGCACCGTGTAATGCTTCATTACTCCAGTGGAGGCGCTGCAGGGCAATTTAGCAACTGTTGCCAGGTTCTCCTACACGTTACAACTAATTGTTGGGATCTCAGCAGTGAGACATTCTGTAATCTATCACTATCACTGGAAGACATTTCTAACTATCATAGTATTTGTGAAAAGCTGACGATGCCTTTTAATTTTAAAGGGATTGTACAGTTCAGAATTTTTATTATTTCATATTGATATTACTGGGGATATAAATGTAACAAACAAGTACTCGCCTGTTCCAGGGCCTCCGTTTCCAGTGGTGGCATCTCCGTTAGTTTTTATCCAGGTCTCCTGTTTTTTGTGCAAGGGGATGGCTGCAGCCAATCACAGGCCTCCGTGGTCACCTCCTCAGTAACCGCACAATTAAATCATAAAAATATGCATTGGACAACCCCTTAACTATATTTTTGCAAGATGTTTTTGTGTGTGTTTAATTAGTGCAAACAATTTACTATAATATTATTATTTATTATAATTATTTTTATTACTATTATTTTTTTATTATTATTATTATTATTATTAATGAGCAACAAATATCCTTCTTGTTCTTTAAACTTCTGTGTAATATACCGTACTTGATGTGGATTGAATTTCAGGTTAAATATTTGTCTTTTAAAAAGATTTGTTGAGACTTAAGTTTTACATTTGCCAATATTTGAGTAGTTTATCAATGATTTATGATGATCAAAACCCATTAAAGGGGTCATGCAGGGTAAAAAAACATTCCCTGCACTGTATAAGTTCCATTACCAATATATAAGTTGGTCCCGGGAGCCCTAATTATTAGCTTTTGCATGTCTGAAGTCTCGTTCCTTTGTTTTCCCTGCTGATGTTCCAACTCTGCTCTACTCTTTAGACCTGCAGCAGGGGTAGAGCAGAGTTGGTGACATCAGACAGCGGGGGGAGACTGCCAGTACCCTGCTGTGCTCTGCACATCTAATTACTAGGGGACCTGCATATATATTGGTAAGAAAGCCCATCAAGGGCAGAGAATGCACTGTAAGCCTTATGTGCCCCTCCGTAACCCCTTTAAAGGGGAACTAGAATGCAAAAGAGAAATTCATAAAACCTTACCCTCTTTGGGAAAACCATAATTTTGGTAGTTGGTGTCTCTGATATCGGACTCTCTTGGAGATCTGGATAGTACCTGAATATGATCTACACATTGGTTGGATGAATGTACATTGGTGTCGGACTCCCTCTAATCTCCAACTTTTTTGTGCATCCCCTTTAATCTCTCACTTTCTGGTTACTAACATTAAACCTTCTCTGTATAATAAACCTTCAATTCTCTTATTTCAGGGTCACATCAACCACATATTGGGATTGTAGACCTCCAGGATCATCGAGGACTCCACTTTGTGCTATAGTTTTTTTAATCCTGGTAACCACCAGACACTCCGCTGTAAAATGCTCGCCATAGAGAAGGAGGTTTTTAATTTTTAAATTTTTTTTTTTTTATATATACCTCTCCACTATTACAAGACTTGCTGAGATTTTTTTATTACAGTGCCTGAACTGTAGAAACTCCCACCGACTCACCTGCTGGAAGTTCATGTTCCAAGGTCTCCATCCACATTGTCCTATTGTTTACCCCATGTGAATTATGGCAATGCCTATGCTCCTGGCAGTTAATCTTTGGCTAGTGAAGAACTACAAGTTGCAGCAGGCTGTGACATGTAATGGCCTGACATTTGAGAAGGATTGAAGTAACCCTTACAATGCCGGAGCGTCATACCTGCTTCCGTCCAACCATGTTCGCCTGCAGTCATCGCGCCACTAATCTGGTCCTGTGGATCTTTATTAACCCTTGTGTGTGCTGATAACACATATTAGTGTTTTTTTATGTTGCCATTTGACTACATGTATGTATCTCTGTATCTTTTTACAGGTTCAAGTATTATTGCTACAGTTTTTGGTTTTTTTTTTTTTTCTTCCCAGATATGAAAATACTCTGTTCATCCTGAGCTTTCTGGTTCATGAATATAACGCTAGCAAGCTAAAACTACTAAAAAAAAAAAAAAAAAAAAAATAATTTACTTAGGAAATCTCTACAGTAGTAGAGTAGGGCTCTAGATAGTAATCTACATTTCATTGTGTATGGGAAGGTTACAAAATCTTATCACATCTGTAATCCGTCAGACCAAGGTAGCAGAGCCGAACAAAGTATCCAAGACTTCACATGGAAGGACAACTCAGGGACTTCTAATTTTTCCAATTTTTTTTTTTTTTCCCCAAGTAAAGGACTCATCTGCTCACCTGATATGACAATTTGTGATGTTCCTCTGTTATTCCTCCTGGAAAAATATAAAAATGTATAAATGGGGTATATCCCTGTCCTGACTGTGTAGGGATACCCCCAATTGACAAGGGGTACAACAACTAATCATTGACAATGCATTTATAAATTTCCAGGACGAAAGAAAGGGGCATAGGTAACCTTGCTAGTGTATGCCAAAAAAAACAGTTGGCATATGCCAACTGCATGGTGTCCTATGATTACTTTCACCAGGAACTTTCCAATGTATGCACTGAACATGTTCACAAAACGACATGTGAACATGGCCCTATATGTGTCTCCTTCTCTTACACTGACTCTATGCAAACCACTAGAACCACTGACAGCTGTTTTTAATATTGTATTTTTAACTGTTAATATGCTGATGCCTACTGTTATTTTTCATATCTTCGCTGTAAATTCTATACTTGTGTAATTGACCCAATGAAATGTATTTTAAAGGGAGTCTGTCATCAGAACCAGCATATCATCCTAGTCCTGCAGATATATGGGTAAGGGTCACCTGAATCATATGGTGTTTTCCCCTTGTAAATTAGCGTCTCCGTTCCAGAGATATCGCTGTTTTGTCAATATGCAAATGAGCTCTTTGGAACAACTCGGGCGCCGCCATTGCTTCAAAGAGCTAAGCGGCTCCTAAACAGCTCATCTGCACATTGACAAAAACTTCAATATCTTGTCAACAGAGGCCCCTATTCACAAGGGGAAAACTCTGTTTGATTCTGGTCACCCTAACCTATCTATCTGCAGGGCTGGGTTCTGTCGACAGACTCCCTATAATATAGAGAGGCAAACCTGAACGCTGTAATAAGGAGCAAAACGCTCTGTGTAAGTCCTTGGCCGTAGTTACTATTGTATAAACCACTGGCCCCCAACCTGTGGCCCTCCAGAGCTTTGTTTGTGCAAGGTTGTCGGCCACTCATCTTAAACTATAGTTAACTTGTGGTCGTTTTTAGCAGATTTTTTTTACATAACAGATGTATCACTTGTACATTTATTGTAACAAATGTGTAACCTTTAGATTCTGATGCCAAATAATATCAACCACTAGGGTTAAATAAAATGGCCTTTATTTTGTACTTTTGTTCTTGGTTTGGTTTTGTCGTCACCTCTGATATCCAGAACCCTTGTCTGTGGGATGGCAGGATTTGCTTTTTGTGGTGTGGAGATTGAGAATGTGGTATTGTCAAGGTTTCTGGGGGGGAGTGTGTTTTCTCACCATCAACCCATTTCTGTTTCAACCTTGAGCCCAAGTCTTAAACAGTTCAAGATGGTCTGGTTGCTAGGATACACTGTCCGTCAGTAATGGAGTTGTTAGGTTGTGTATGCCTAGCAACCAGTCTCTATTGTGCATAAAACTGGATTGGCAGCAAAGAAGGTATTCCTGCTATTCCTTGGTCTATTAGTCAGATATCCTGTTCCAAATCATATAACCCTATATATCACATAGCTCAGCTTCTCTCCTCTATCATATAACCCTATATATCACAGAGCTCAGCTTCTCTCCTCTATCATATAACCTATATATTACATAGCTCAGCTTCTCTCCTCTATCATATAACCCTATATATCACAGAGCTCAGCTTCTCTCCTCTATCATATAACCCTATATATCACAGAGCTCAGCTTCTCTCCTCTATCATATAACCCTATATATCACAGAGCTCAGCTTCTCTCCTCTATCATATAACCTATATATCACATAGCTCAGCTTCTCTCCTCTATCATATAACCCTATATATCACAGAGCTCAGCTTCTCTCCTCTATCATATAACCCTATATATCACAGAGCTCAGCTTCTCTCCTCTATCATATAACCCTATATATCACAGAGCTCAGCTTCTCTCCTCTATCCTATAACACTATATATCACAGAGCTCAGCTTCTCTCCTCTATCCTATAACCCTATATATCACAGAGCTCAGCTGCTCTCCTCTATCCTATATATCACAGAGCTCAGCTTCTCTCCTCTATCATATAACCCTATATATCACAGAGCTCAGCTTCTCTCCTCTATCACATAACCCTATATATCACAGAGCTCAGCTTCTCTCCTCTATCATATAACCCTATATATCACAGAGCTCAGCTTCTCTCCTCTATCATATAACCTTATACAGTCATATGAAAAAGTTTGGGCACCCCTATTAATCTTAATCATTTTTAGTTCTAAATATTTGGGTGTTTGCAACAGCCATTTCAATTTGATATATCTAATAACTGATGGACACAGTAATATTTCAGGATTGAAATGAGGTTTATTGTACTAACAGAAAATGTGCAATATGCATTAAACCAAAATTTGACCGGTGCAAAAATTTGGGTACCCTTATCATTTTATTGATTTGAATACTCCTAACTACTTTTTACTGACTTACTGAAGCACAAAATTGGTTTTGTAACCTCACTGAGCTTTGAACTTCATAGCCAGGTGTATCCAATCATGAGAAAAGGTATTTAAGGTGGCCAATTGCAAGTTGTTCTCCTATTTGAATCTCCTCTGAAGAGTGGCATCATGGGCTCCTCAAAACAACTCTCAAATGATCTGAAAACAAAGATTGTTCAACATAGTTGTTCAGGGGAAGGATACAAAAAGTTGTCTCAGAGATTTAACCTGTCAGTTTCCACTGTGAGGAACATAGTAAGGAAATGGAAGACCACAGGGACAGTTCTTGTTAAGCCCAGAAGTGGCAGGCCAAGAAAAATATCAGAAAGGCAGAGAAGAAGAATGGTGAGAACAGTCAAGGACAATCCACAGACCACCTCCAAAGAGCTGCAGCATCATCTTGCTGCAGATGGTGTCACTGTGCATCGGTCAACAATACAGCACACTTTGCACAAGGAGAAGCTGTATGGGAGAGTGATGCGAAAGAAGACGTTTCTGAAAGCACGCCACAAACAGTCGCCTGAGGTATGCAAAAGCACATTTGGACAAGCCAGCTTCATTTTGGAAGAAGGTCCTGTGGACTGATGAAACAAAGATTGAGTTGTTTGGTCATACAAAAAGGCGTTATGCATGGCGTCAAAAAAACACAGCATTCCAAGAAAAACACTTGCTACCCACTGTAAAATTTGGTGGAGGTTCCATCATGCTTTGGGGCTGTGTGGCCAATGCCGGCACCGGGAATCTTGTTAAAGTTGAGGGTCGCATGGATTCAACTCAGTATCAGCAGATTCTTGAGAATAATGTACAAGAATCAGTGACGAATTTGAAGTTACGCCGGGGATGGAGATTTCAGCAAG
The DNA here is from genome assembly GCA_947044405.1 of Leptodactylus fallax. Classification (NCBI taxonomy): domain Eukaryota; kingdom Metazoa; phylum Chordata; class Amphibia; order Anura; family Leptodactylidae; genus Leptodactylus; species Leptodactylus fallax. Next base: position 1,422,555 of record CAMRHE010000055.1, read on the forward strand.
ACAATGATCCAAAACACAGCTCCAAATCTACTCAGGCATTCATGCAGAGGAACAATTACAATGTTCTGGAATGGCCATCCCAGTCCCCAGACCTGAATATCATTGAACATCTGTGGGATCATTTGAAGCGGGCTGTCCATGCTCGGCGACCATCAAACTTAACTGAACTGGAATTGTTTTGTAAAGAGGAATGGTCAAAAATACCTTCATCCAGGATCCAGGAACTGATTAAAAGCTACAGGAAGCGACTAGAGGCTGTTATTTTTGCAAAAGGAGGATCTACTAAATATTAATGTCACTTTTCTGTTGAGGTGCCCATACTTTTGCACCGGTCAAATTTTGGTTTAATGCATATTGCACATTTTCTGTTAGTACAATAAACCTCATTTCAATCCTGAAATATTACTGTGTCCATCAGTTATTAGATATATCAAATTGAAATGGCTGTTGCAAACACCCAAATATTTAGAACTAAAAATGATTAAGATTAATAGGGGTGCCCAAACTTTTTCATATGACTGTATATCACAGAGCTCAGCTTCTCTCCCCATCATATAACCTATATATCACAGAGCTCAGCTTCTCTCCTCTATCCTATAACCCTATATATCACATAGCTCAGCTTCTCTCCTCCATCATATAACCTATATATCACATAGCTCAGCTTATCTCTATCATATAACCCTATATATCACAGAGCTCAGCTTCTCTCCTCTATCATATAACCTATATATCACAGAGCTCAGCTTCTCTCCTCTATCATATAACCTATATATCACAGAGCTCAGCTTCTCTCCTCTATCCTATAACCTATATATCACAGAGCTCAGCTTCTCTCCTCTATCATATAACCCTATATATCACAGAGCTCAGCTTCTCTCCTCTATCATATAACCCTATATATCACAGAGCTCAGCTTCTCTCCTCTATCCTATAACCCTATATATCACAGAGCTCAGCTTCTCTCCTCTATCATATAACCCTATATATCACAGAGCTCAGCTTCTCTCCTCTATCCTATAACCCTATATATCACAGAGCTCAGCTTCTCTCCTCCATCCTATAACCCTATATATCACAGAGCTCAGCTTCTCTCCTCTATCATATAACCTTATATATCACAGAGCTCAGCTTCTCTCCTCTATCATATAACCCTGTATATCACAGAGCTCAGCTTCTCTCTTCTATCATATACCCCTATATATCACAGAGCTCAGCTTCTCTCCTCTATCCTATAACCCTATATATCACAGAGCTCAGCTTCTCTCCTCTATCCTATAACCCTATATATCACAGAGCTCAGCTTCTCTCCTTCTATCATATAACCCTATAGATCACAGAGCTCAGCTTCTCTCCTCTATCCTATATCCCTATATATCACAGAGCTCAGCTTCTCTCCTCTATCCTATAACCCTATATATCACAGAGCTCAGCTTCTCTCCTCTATCATATAACCCTATATATCACAGAGCTCAGCTTCTCTCCTATATCATATAACCTTATATATCACAGAGCTCAGCTTCTCTCCTCTATCATATAACTCTATATATCACAGAGCTCAGCTTCTCTCCTCTATCCTATAACCCTATATATCACAGAGCTCAGCTTCTCTCCTCTATCATATAACCCTATATATCACAGAGCTCAGCTTCTCTCCTCTATCCTATAATTCTATATATCACAGAGCTCAACTTCTCTCCTCCATCCTATAACCCTATATATCACAGAGCTCAGCTTCTCTCCTCTGTCCTATAACCCTATATATCACAGAGCTCAGCTTCTCTCCTCTGTCATATAACCCTATATATCACAGAGCTCAGCTTCTCTCCTCTATCCTATAATTCTATATATCACAGAGCTCAGCTTCTCTCCCTCTATCCTATAACCCTATATATCACAGAGCTCAGCTTCTCTCCTCTATCCTATAACCCTATATATCACAGAGCTCAGCTTCTCTCCTCTATCCTATAACCCTATATATCACACAGCCCAGCTTCTCTCCTCTATCCTATAACCCTATATATCACAGAGCTCAGCTTCTCTCCTCTATCATATAACCCTGTATATCACAGAGCTCAGCTTCTCTCCTCTATCATATAACCCTGTATATCACAGAGCTCAGCTTCTCTCCTCTATCCTATAATTCTATATATCACAGAGCTCAGCTTTTCTCCCTTATCATATAATCTCCTATATATCATTTGACAGGTTCCCTTTGATACACATTTTACATTTCTTGAGCAAGTAGGGTTTGCGCCCTTGCCTATGTGAAGACCTACGACTCTGTATACAAATAAAAACTTTACCGAAGTGACATTTTCCCTTTTCGCGTTGCTGCCAGCAGACGAGATGAAATTACTCACGGAGGGCGCGTGCGGCGAATGTTTGACAACTGATCATTATGTTATTAGGGGAATTCTATCAGTAACACAACATGATCTGTGTTTCCAGCACTCGGTGTCATTGCTGAGTTATGCATAAATGGCAGCTCCTCAGATTTAAAAGAAATATACAGTGCTTTATATCAGGATGTATGTCTCCCCCCGGGGACGCCGCTGCCGTTTGATCTATTTTTGATTAAAATGTAAAAATTAAAAATTAAATCAAATGGTAGTAACGCTCCTGAGGGAGAACATACTTCAGTTATGAAGTATTCCCAGTAGTAACCTGGGGAGTCTTACAGCTGTATTGTCTCATCTGTAGGTGGTCTTTTTATGTCAAACATAATTAAAATAAATTGCAGTTAGAAAGCCCATACCCCGACATGGAGATTTATGAGCAGCCTGCCACCTGCATGTACATGCAATGTAAAGCTGGGAGGTAGAACACAGAGGAGATCCCTGCTCTCCTATCATACCGTATCGCACAAGTATGGAACACATCACCCGAAGCCCCCGTGTCCCTTCCCCATATTGACCGTTTGACACCTTGAACTTCCGGACCTGGACTTAATGTATGTGAATGTTGCACACTCCATTACCTAAAGGATGTAAAGGGGCATCTGGCTCAGAAAGTATGTTATGTGACTAGAGACAAGTATACCATATTCTCAAGTGACCACAAAGAGCATCTCTCAACCAAGTAGGTCATTATTCATTACATTGATTTAGATTGGAATGGTGTAATGCCTCATTTTTCCTGTGGTGGTGCTGCATGGAAATTGAATACTTCGGGTCTCATTGGCAGGCTATACCAGCATCAGTGTATTGTTGAAGCCGGTACATCTGGCTAGCACACGGGCCGTGTTTCATGGGTGAAAGACTGTCGTGTGCTGCTGCCATAAAGCACATTGGGCCTGTAATCTGATTGCTGTATTGGTACACACAGAGCATGTCAATGTCCCCAATCCAGTGCAGCCGAACTGCGCATGCACCAATTGGGTCACAGTACTCCCAGAAGTTATGGGGCTGCTCCGCCTCTTCACTGAATACCAAGAACAGCGCCATGCATATCATAGTGGCCGTGCTTGGTATTGCCTCTCAACCCCTTTCACTTGAATGGGACTGAGCTGCTGCTGTATTATGTGACAACGAATGTGACATTAGCACAGGTAAGATACCGCAGCATTTGTGAATGCTGCAGCCTCTTCAATCATCTGATCTATGGGAGACCCTGATGTTAGTCCCTCATTGATCACAGGAGTATAACCTAGCATAAGGATAGGTCATCGATATATAAGTCCCGGAAAACCGCTATAGACTGAGGCCCCATGTAGCGAAGACGCAGCGTTTCTGCTGCTGCTGCATAAATGGCGCAGCAAAAAACACTACGTTTTACAGCACCTGCAAATTGAATGGAATACTAGCTAATCCCATCCACATTGCAGAAAAAAAATCTACAGCGTTTTTTGCTGCGTTTCGCCATGTGGGGCATTAGTCTTAGGCTGAGGCCCCACGTAGCAGAAAAACTGCTTTTTTTGTTGCAGATCTTGCTGTGGTTTTTTGAGCCAAAGCCAGGAGTGGATTGAGCAGAAGGGAGAAGTATAAGAACTTCCGATATATTTCCCATTCCATCTGTGGCCACTACTAGGTTTGGCTCAAAAAAAAAAAAAAAACTGCAACAAAAAAAAAAAATTTGCTTTTCCCACAGTGTGAAGTCTCAGCCTTAAAGTGGTCTATCAATATCTACAACTCTCTAATACACTGTGAGACCCATAAACTAATATGGTGTAACTTAGACAAGACAGCCTTAAACTGTAACAGATTTTCCAAGGTATTCCGAACTTGTGATGCAGTGTTTACAGTTTTGCACTATTTTGCATTTTAGACACGACAAGCTCAAAAACCGCAGTAAAATCTGCAACAAAAAGAAAGCAGCTTTTTCACAACATGGGACCTCAACCTTAGGGTATGTTCACACTGTTTTTTTGCAGGTGGATTTTTGGGGCAGAATGTGCTTCAAAATCTGCCTCAAAAACACCTCCCAACTCTCTCACTCTTTCAAGATTTTCCCTCTAGCTGATCTGTTTCAGCTAGAGGGGTAAAAAAAAACAAAAAAAACGCCATTATCTATCTTCGGTTAAGGCCCCACATTGCAGTGTTTTTTGTTGCAGGTTTTACTGCGTTTATTTGAGCCAAAGTCAGGAGTGATGGCAAATATAATGGCTCAAAAAACCACAGCAAAATCTGCAACAAAAACTGCTGCATTTCCGCAATGTGGGGCCTTCAGGTGGATTCCGCGTTGCAAAGCCCATTGAAATGAATGAGAGGCGAAAAAAATGCTAGTGTTTTTTGTTTTTTTACAGTATTTTATTTTTTTTGCAAAAATTGCTAGTGGTTTTTTTTTTTCCGCCTCCCATTCATTCCAATGGTCATGAAGCTTTTACTTGAAAAATCAGCTAGAGGAAAAAATCAGCTACTGACTCCCATTGAAACGAATGGAGAGTTGGAAGGTGGATTTTGAGGCAGATTCCACTTCCAAATATGCATGCGAAAAAAACTGAATGTGAACATACCCTTAATGGTGGGTAAAAAAAAAAGTACAAAAATATGTAAGAGAAACAAAGCTAAACCTAAGGTTCCCATAAAATCCTATCATTTCCCCTTAGATGAAAGAAACGATTGTGATTATGATCCCCTCCAAATCTACAAATGAACATTAAGCCCTGCCGCGTCTACGTTCTGGAGCGTCTTCCGATATTAAAATAAGGAGGAATTTGCAAACGACTTTCCATTTTTAAAACTGAGTAAATTTGAACAAGGGGTAAAGTTCCCTTTACGGCTCATCCGCTGCGACAACAGATTTGAAGGCTCGGATTGTACCATTTTGTAACCCCAGGGCTTGTTCATTAGATTATACTGCTCCCTATCTGGCTGGTACGATATCCGCGCCATTAATAATTAGAGCCGCGTCTGTAGATTATTTTGGTAATTACCGTTCATAAAAAGACTATTGAGAATGATCACAAATGTGACTTTGTCTTTTATGGTTTTGCTTTCATAGTTAATAACAGATGTTTGAGATTCTTTACTTCAACAATTTATATCGTATTCGGCGCAGCTTCAAACACCTTAAAATAATGACTCCAGGGTAATAATCCCTAATACTCTGCAAATTGCCAGGGAAAGTGTTCAAAGTTTAGGCAATGAACAGGAGCGTGGTTCTGCTAAATTATGAATAGAATCCTCGGGAGGGTAAAACATATACCTCACATATTAATTACATTAATGCAAAGTAGCTCGCCCGCACCGCGCCAAGCAAAATACTAATGTGAACCCGCACGCTCCTTGATAAAGGGACATTATTTCCATTTAATAGACCCTTGTAGGCAATAAATATACTGCAGCGATGCTATGAGATCCAGGTAGAGAAGCTGTTTGCAATTCTATTTATCTGCTTTTTTTAGGCCAATATGGCCGCCCTTACTGCTTCGGCAGGGATTGTCTTCCAGGTTTCTTAGAATGTTGTATTGCAAATCTGTCCCGGTATGCCGGGCTGCCATCAAGAATTTTTGGACCCCCTATAGACAAATTGTGTTGCCCATTTTCCCCTGGAGTATTATCGTTTCTTGCCCCATATAAGAGAGGTGGGCTACATGACTAGAGTGGAGGGAGTCTGGGCAAGAGGATTGAATATTCAGAGACCTCAGACCAGTGTTTCCCAACTTTTTTCAGATTCAGGTATCCCTGTAAAAAAAACATTTTATGGGACATACGTAGCAAATAATAGAGGTATATCACCCGGCACAGTATAATGCTCCCCAGAGGCCCCCACACAGTATAATGCACCCCATTAGAGCTGTGACTGGGCCCCTAGCAGCAGTCCATCCCTTGCTCCCATCCCTCTCTATATATTTATGAAACTCTTTATATCGCGGTCCTACGCGAGTTATCCCACAACAGTCCCATCCGCAGCAAAAACGGCTGGAATCCACAGCAATATGTGACATGCTGCAGATGACAAACTTTACATTACAAACAAAATTAAAGAGGTTTTCCATGCTAATTTTTTAGTCTTTTAATTAGGCCGGGGGGGGGGGGGTAAAAAAAAAAAAAAAAAAAAAAAAAAACACACTCAGCTGTCCCTGGTGCTCCGGTGTCCTCCCAGCGCAGTTTGGTCCTGCTCCACGGATGTCATCTTTTGCAGTTTGGCCTCAACGGTCACATATGGCAGGGACCTCAGCCGGAAGAAAACAATGGAGCTGCAGGACAGAACCGCACTGGGAGACACCAGGGACAGGGGAGTATGTTTTTTTTTTTTGTTTTGTTTTTTTCCACCCTCCCCAGCCTAATTAAAAAAAAAAATTTTTAGTCTAGACAACCCCTTTAAACAAATTTCATTGTCATGCTTTGAAAAAACCTTCAACACTATGTGTTTTTCTCGATGGGTTTTTCAAAGTGTATCAATGGAATTTGTATAAATCCCATCCACTTCAATGTAGTTCAGCCACCAGAGATTTAGCAGCAACTTCATAGAGGCTAACTCACTGCAAACTCACCACGTTTGTCTTTTTATTTGCAGAAACCAGTAATGAATTGGATCGATCCATCCCCACATATGATGCTACAGACAAAAGTAATAGCAATACCAGTACTACGTGTCCTTTATATCCAGGACACACAGGATTGTTGTGACTATAGATAGAACCAGCATACTGTTGCTGGCTTTGAGTTAAGAGTTGGTTGGGGTTAATATTAGAGACAACAGTGTGTGTGTTCTGAAGAGAGAGAGCTCACACAGAGAGATGCTACAGTAATTGCAATAACAGTACAATGTGTCCTTTATATCCAGGACACACAGGATTGTTGTGACTACACAAAAACAGCATACTGTTGTTGGCTTTGCATTGAGAGCAGGTTAGGGTTAATATTAGAGACAATGCTGTGCATTCTGAAGAGGGAGAGGCCACACAGAAGAGGAGAGCATGTAACTAGGAAAGCAAAGCCCTGCCTTACTTCCTGTAATCTGTCTCTGTGTCTCTGCTGCTAGAGATGGACTCCACATGACAACACTTTAGCAGAGAAACAAAAACAACAACGCCGAGCAGCACATAGGGTAATATTGTTTTACAAAAAGTTATGGTGATAGTAGTGAATGACACAATGAAATTGTGTTATAAAGATGGAATATATAGGGTGACTAGGACGTGTCCACTATTAGAGGTTGAGAGTTGGTGGATGAACATAGGGTGTGAGTTCACAGTATACGAGCATACAATTGATGGGGTCTGGTGTATGCCAATGTCCCCTCAATTGGTCCGCTCCTGCGATGATAATTCTGTGAATTTAGAACACCAGTATTGATGGACTCTCACCTTGTTGAAAAATGTAATCACAAATGATAAAGTGGACCGGTCCAATATACGTCACGGTATGTGGGAGCTGCGGAGCCTCTAAGCGTCAGGATCTCTTGGATCCAGGTGGCAAATAGATGGGTAGGAGGAAATCCGAAAAAAGGAGGTAGGTAGACCGCGCTTCACTCAAGATGCTTTATTAAACTCAATATCACACAACGAGTTTCAAGGAAATAGAGTCCTCTTTATAAAGTGTATATGAGACAGCCTGGAGCTAAAGGCTAATATCTTTAAAGATATTAGCCTGGAAAACCCCTTTAAGAGTTGGTAAATTTGACACCCAGAACTCATTATACAGTATTCATTGTCCACCTCCTGGCTGTCTGGTAGACCTTTATCAACCAATCACATCATGGAAATTATCACAACAGTAGAGGATGAGGATGTTGTTCTTGTAGCAGGCAGTGACCTCTTCACACCCTTGGTAATGGGAAGGTGCTCATACATGTAAAAATAAAACTATTACTATGTGTCTGAACAATTGGTTCTGTTTATTACCTAAATATAGGTCATGAATATCTTTAGCCTGGAAACCCCCTTTAAGAAATGGTATATATGATACCCAAGACTGGCTATACAGCATTTATTGTCCACCTTCTGTCTGTTTGGTAGAACTTTATCAGCCAATTCGTTCCCGGAAATGATCACAGCAGTAGAGAATGAGGATGTTGATCTTGTAGCAGGCAGTGACCTCCTCCCACCCTTGGTAATGGGAAGGTTTCCATACATATAACAATACAACTATTACCATAGGTTTGCACTAGCATTGCCTCTCTGTTGTTCAGGTCTGTAGGGAGATCCAAAAAATGAAGAGGTGGACCTCTAAAACAGCAATAACACACGTAGACCAACGAACCCCATTATAGTCAATGGGGCCCATTGGTCTCAGTGTGTTTTCGCTATTTTATTTGTCCATCTCTCCATTGTTCGGGTCCCTATGTCCTTGGGTATCCATCATTATAAAACTGAAACTGGCAAAAAAAAAAAAGTCCTCCATGCAGGACTTTTTCCTCTGCCAATTTTCGGCAGACATTTTGACAGAGTCTCCAATAGAGACTTCAGCATAGATGTGAACGTAACCCTACTATGTGTCTGAACAATTGGTTCTGTTCATGACCTAAGGATAGGTCATCCATATCTCTAGCCTGGAAAAGAACTATTGTCCCTTTATTCGGAGACACCAATAAAGTATTGGCTCGCTCAGTAGAAACTCGTTTTCGCTCACACCAGTTCTCTGTGTCCGCTCCGACTTGTAAACTTATTAAATTATCATAATAAACTTATCAGACTGAACGGCGAGGACTGCCGCGGTTTAGAAATTCGACTTCTGGTGATGACTCGGAATGTCATTGAGGAATTAAATACAAACTCCAGGAAGCAATTGAGAACTGTCGAAGTTTCTAGTCAGGCAAATAAATTGGATTTAAGTATATTACAGTCATAATCTTTTTTTTTCACCTCTCTCCAGACAGACTTTGTACATTGAGAAATAAGAATGTATTCTTAGACAAATCTTGACCTGAGGGAAAAGGCAGAGGGAATCTGGGTTTTCAATAACATAAGACAATAAAGCTTATACCTCTAACCCACTGCAATATGGTAAAAGTATCAAGAGCTTAGCAACTAATAAAAGGAACAGGTTTCCCAACTCCGTATGTGAAAATTGCTACTGTACAAGGACACTTCATAAAAATGATAATGAGTTACTTACTGCTACTGTAATGCCACTTTCCTGCACTCCGGCAAACCTTCCGTCTTTAAGCCCCATTTACTCCAATGATTCTGTATCTTAAAAGCAGAGGACATGGAATTTTCTCAGCCTGGTTTTTAAAGGGTTAATCTAGAAGGATTGTTATAACGCTACTAGTCATATATGTAAGAGATAAAGGGGGGAATAAAGTCAAATCGGTGTCAGAATCTCTGCTTGCTGTCAGGGAGTGAACACATCCGGAAGTTTTATGGCTCAGTGGGGGGAATTTATGGTAGAGGATGTTTTCATCGATATCTCTCCACTGTCAAAAGGGCAGGCCTTACAACTTAGAGTCATTACTGCGCTGTGAGGAACGCTCCCCCCTCCCACAATACTCTTCCATAGTCTTGTACTGTCAAGGGGGTTGTTCCTTACCACCTAGCGATGATCCTGAGCCATAAGGCCCGCCGTTCTAACAGTGGAGAGATATTGGTGCAGAAACTAAAGGCACTGATATCTCCGGCACTCGGGCGTGAAAGTTCCCCTTTAAGGCCAGAGAGTTGTGTACTGGACTCAGGCCGGGGCCCCATGTTACAAAAACGCTGCGTTTTACAGTACCTGCAAAGTGGTTGGGATTCTGGCTAATCCCATTTACACATTGCAGAAAATAATCTGTAGTGAAAATGCAATTTCAAAAAGGCGTTTTCCGTATAGGTATAATGGAAGCAGAAAGTCCGCAGAGGAAAACTCTGCTGCGGAAAAAAACACAATATGTTTCCACCACAGTCTTTTCTGTAGCGTTTTTTTTTTTTTGCAGCAATTCGCCTTAACCCTAAGGCCGGGGCCCCACGTGGCGTAAAAGCCGTGGTGTTTTACAATCACTGCAAAGCGAATCCCATTCACAAATTGTGGAAAAATATGTGCGGCGGAAATGCTGCAATTTCCAAAACAGTTGTGTCACCAAAGAGGCGCGAAGCCTGCTGGGAGTAACACCGGATCGCAGGAGAGGTGAGTAACACTGTTTTGTATGTTCCCTCACCTCCCCTGGGCCTCTGATCATTATACTCTGGGGTCTTTTCAGTCCCCAGAGCATAATGATAGCAGTGTTTGTGGATTTCGCTGGCCCACGGCCTTACTTACCGATCCCCGCTCCTGCTCACAGTCTCCTCCGCAGAATGGGAAGCGCAGGTGGCCGTGAGCAGGAGCGGGGATTGATAAGTAAATAGGGCCCCCACTGCTACCCCAGAATTTACACCACTGACCTCCGTGGATCAGATGGTTGAAGTGGCTTTCACATCACATTCATCAGTCACCAGGCCTGATCGCAGCTCTGTCCCAAGTGAATAGGGCTGAGCTGCAATACCAAGCTCAGCTGCTGTATAATGTGCTGCGTAAGCACTGAAAAGGCTGCAGTGCTCACACAAACACTCCAGTCTCATCAAACAGCTGATCGGTCGGGGGCCCAGGTGTCAGACCCCTTGCTGATCTTTAGGCTAAGGCCTCACGTTGCCAAAATGCAGCAGAAAAAAAAAACACAGCCCTTTAGAGTACCTGCAAAGTGAATGAAATTCTGGCAAATCCAATGTACGTACTGCAGAAAAAGAAAAACACTGCAGAAATGCTTGTGTTTTCCCTATAGATTTAATAAGGGAAGAAAAACCACAGCGTTTCTGCTGCGTTTTTGGCAGCGTTTTTTAAGCTGCGTTCCGCAACGTGGGGCCTTGGCCTAAAGAGCAGCCATACAGTGGACAAGGCTGCTTCATCCACTGCCTGTCCACTAGTAGCTGCTAGAACAGATGACCCCTCGGGGTCGGATCCTGACAGATCAAATACTGTATCCTACCATATCTACTATGTGATCCTCCATTCAGATCACGTTTTTTTACATCCAGCCCGCCTGATCTTTTTCTGATAGAGTTTAACTGCACCGCAAAGTGTACTGTGTGAATGCGACCTAAAGGGAGTGAAAGTATCATTATTTTTTTTTTCAATGCTTGGGTTTGGCTTCAGATGCTATATGCAATTTGAAGTGGTTTTTGATGCACTTTCTTATTTTTGTTTTAACAGAGGGATATTTGGGGCACCCTCAGGGTTCAGGGCCTGGTCGTGACTGCTATCTCTGCACCCCCTACACCCACTTCTTGTTATTCTTAATCCACCGCTGGTTTTAGCTTCAGAAACTGCATGTGAAATCCTGGCCATGTAGACACTCCTCTATCTGTGTGCATTCAGTATACTCAGTATCCTGCCCCTCACATCTGCAGGTGTGACTGGGGGCAGATCAGTACTCAGCACCTGTGCAGACTCTCCATACACCACTGGGCCTGGCTACATCCAGCAGGACTCTTGTCCTTCACTTTGTGTCAGTAAGTACAGTCAATTTCTACTCATAATGTTAATGTACTTTTCAGTAAATTCCCTGCAGAAGTGCTTTATGGGAAGAGACTGCATGAATAAGATGTGCACACAACATACTGTACCTACACCTTGGGGGGAATGTATCAAGAATATCTGAGGTAAAAAGTCGCTAAATATTGACTTGTAACATTTTGGCCTTATTGACATGGAAATTTTACAACTTTTTGAGTGTTTTTTTTCATGACTCCACTTTTTAAAAGTGGGTGGGAAGATGGGCCTGGTTAGCCTATCAGGTGATGTACCAGAAGATTTATCAGACGCAACAGGACAGAGGTCTAAGGCTACATTCACATGGCTGTGGTGCAAAATGGCCACGATTAGGGAGCCCTCGTACATCACAGTGTATGCAGGGGTCCGGGAAAAGAGACAAAAATAGAGCATGACCGTATATTGTCCATGGCAACGGACCGTAAAAAAATCAGTCAGCTGAATAGCAGCCATTCACAAACATGATATTAATGCGGCCTTGTGACGATAAAAAATATCCAATTGTTACTGTTGTGTGAATACGGGGTAAAGCTGAGGCCACACACTGTGGAAAAGGTGAATTTTTTTTGTTGTTGCAGATTTTGCTGCAGTTTTTTGAGCCAGAAGGGAGAAGTATAAGAACTTCCTATATATTTCTCATTCCCCTTTTGAGGCCTCTCTTGGCTTTGGCTCAAAAAACTGCAAAAAAAATATTTTCTGCAACGTGGGGCCTCAGCCTTAGGCTGCATTCACATGGTGCACTTGGAATAAGGTTTTTATGAGGTTTTTCTTGGTGTGGTCTTTGATTTTACATGTGAAATGTGTTTTACCTGGAAAATTAAAAACTGCACATACAGTTTTAACTTCTCCATGTGAATGCTTCGCCTCTTTGTAACATCCGTTCTTGTATAACACATTTTTCATCCATTTTCCATCTTTTTAACATCAGTTTGTCAACTGTTTTTAGCAGTCCGTTAGAAAAAAAATGGATGAACTTGGGGCACATTTATCAATGTGTTTGTGTCTGAATTTGGCGTGTGCTGCGCCTTTTTCGCCGTTACGTCGAATTTATGAAGTGTTGAAGTTCTGCGCCTTTTTTCTACGTGAGAATTCCCTATCCGCCATTTTGTGATTTTGGTGATAAAAGTAGGCGTGGCTGCCTAGGAGAACATGTGATCGCCGATTTATTATTTGTGCCTTAAAAAAAAGGCGCATAAATAGGTGTAAAATCATTCCACTCTGAGAGTCACGTACAAAACACTGCTACAGGACTACAGGACACAACTGCACAAACATAAGACAACACAGAACTATGCGAAGTTAGCGGATGGAACATTTACATCAATTTTATAAATCATATTCAATTACTTGTGTCAAATCCTAAAATGTATTGTCAGCTCAAGTGTATAACTGCATGGCTGCAGAGAAGAGTCATAGCTAGCGGGGGGCAGAGGCTGCGGCGGTCCTGCCCACACTCTTTTAAGAAATTCATTTTGGATTTGGTGGCCAAAATTTCTCAGAAAGAAAAATTAGGGGAGGAGCTTTCTGCATTGGATAAGCTGAATGGATTTGAAGCCATCTTTGCAGATCCAGAGAAGTCTCTTGTTTCTGCTTCTTTACATAACTTTCTGTTCTGTGTCTGCGCCTTGTTTATTTTGTAGGACATGTGCATGGAATTTATCAACAGCTTGCGCCTGATTAGTAAATCACGCCAGAAATTGAAAGGGCGCAACTGCGCAAAATTTCACTGAAAAGAGGCGAAATTGATAAATAACCCCCATTGACTTGTATTGAGTCCAGCCAGCCCTGAAAACAGCCAAAAATAGGACACGTCCTATTTTTTTAACGCACATTGTGCGGTTTGTTAAAAAACAAAAAATTGGATGTGTGTACTTAACCGTTGACATAAATTCGCCTAAAAACAGACGTGTGATGGATGTAAAAAAAAAAAAAAAAAAAAAAATTATCCATCACACGTCCATTTTTCACACGTCATGTGAATGTAGCCTTAGGGTATGTTCACACGGTGCAGTTGGAGTGCATGAGGTTTTTGGTGCATTTCTTGATTTAACAATGAAATCTGTTTGGCTTGAAAAACCTCAGGACAGAAACTGCATCAAAACTGCATGCAGCTTTTTTTTCAATACAATTTTGACCGCACCATGTGAACGCGCACTTAGACTTCATTGTGCAACATTTGATATATTTGGAGCAAATTACAGCAATTCAGACTCCAGCAAAACTGACTGTAACAATTCCCTAATGGTAAATCTCCCCCATTGGCTTCTATAGAATGGCTGCGAGCAGCGGCGCTGTAACATCTGCTCCGGTCGGAGTTCGGTAATGTTCAGGCCGGCGCGGAGACAAGTGTTGAATAACAGTTTAATGCTATCTTGCCATGTGGTAATTTTCCAGATAAATGGACAGTTGCTCCAATAGATACATTGCTGAAAGTCAATGATCCATATAATGCAGACAATTACCGAGTATTTCCCTGCCTGGCTGGACTTGAAGGGAAGGTGTAGGCCATGAAACAATTGCCTTATAGGATACAGATGTACTGCCATAGATGGCGGCGAGATAACCGACCGCTAGTCCTGGCTCATTGTACACCAGGAATTAGGAAAATCAGCAAAAATGTATATTTATATAGGACGTAATTGTAATCTACTTGTAAAAGTAATTATATATTTTTTTATGTTTTTTGTAGAATTTAAGCAACATTTTTTAATGTAATATTTTAGGCAATTTTATCTTTGTCAAAGATATTTTATTTAAAGGGAAAGCTGCTGAAATAGCAAAATAGGTAAAAATTAAATATAATACTAATATAAAAAATAAGTGATAATTCTGTAGCAGTATACAGTAGGTAACATCTAATACTTTTGTAATGGAGGTCAATGAACAGGGATCTGGGAACTTGTAAGGGAATCCCTAATAAAGCTGGCCACACACTGAAGATTCTGGACAGCCATCGATGATATAGACTAAGGCCCCATGTTACGGAAACGCAGTGTTTTTGGCTGGTGTAGAAAAAAAAAGTATACATTTAATAGGGGAAGACGGAAAATGCAGCAATCATGCAATGAAAAATGCTGCGGAATAAAAAATCCAAGGTTTTTATTTTTCCTCTGCGTATTTTAGCTGCGTTTCGCTACATGGGGCCTCCATAAAAACTGTCCGCACCATTGTATGACATGACTGTGACTCTAAGACTAGGTTCACACGTAGCATCTGCCTCAGATTTGGGAGCAGATTCCGCCCCCAAATCCCTAGCAGATTCCATTCCGATTATGCCTTCCTTTGTTTTCAATGGGAGGCAGAGATCACAACAGGATGCGGAAAAAATCAGCGTCCTGCTCGATCTTGTCGCAGATTACCAGCCGATTCACCTGGGCCTAATTGGCAGAGGAAGGCCGCAACGGAATGCCAAAGCAGGGACATCGGCAATCCCGCGGCCAAATAAGGGGGCGGAAAATGAAGAGGAATTTCTTTTTATTTTCCGCCATGTGAACCTAGCATAAGGATAAGTTCACATGGCAGAAAAGGAAGAGGAATTCCTCCTCCTTTTCCGCTGGCGTCTTCAGCTGTGGCTTCTTTTTTCAGCGTCCTGCTGCGATCTCTGCCTCCCATTCAAAACAGGGGAGGCAGATTTTGGGTGGAATCTGGCACGTATTTGGGGTGAATTCCTCCATGTAAACATACCCTAAGGCTACATTCACATGACAGTGAAAACTGGCTTTGTGACGTCTGTTTTTTTTCAATGTTCATCACACGGCAGCATTAATGTCAGTGAATGAGGGCTATTCTCATGTTGTCACGAACCGTCAAAATATAGGTCATGTCCTATTTTTGTTCGTTTTCATGGATCTCTCCATTCACTAAAATGTATGCGGAATCCATGAAAACTGGTGCCCCTCGGGTGCAAGATGGCTGTGAAAAATGGATGTTTTTCACGGCCATTTTGCACCTCGGCCTTGTGCATCTAGCCTAAGGAAAGATGTATGATGTATGTATGATGCAGCCAGACTTGACAGCTGGGAAATGGCGGTATCCTAATAATACTTGGACTTCATTTGGTGTCACCCCTCCCTCTGTCAGCCTACACAAAACATATGGGTGTTAGCCTTTATGTACAGTACATACTTATTATTCTGTTGTCAATGGATAGACACAAGTTGAAGAAATTGGCACTAAATCAGCTTGAAATGGAGTTGTCTTCTACTGTACCTTTTGGGGACTGTCAGAACTTTGGGCCACCAGGTACCCCTTGGTACACAATACCAAAAAATCCACAGTCGATGGTGACAGAAAAACTCAAACATGGATGGGAATTATGACTCCATGTTGGGAATTTTGCAGTTTAGGCAAAATTTTTCAAAATTCACTCCTCTGTAATTGATACACTTGTTAATTCAAAATTTAAAAAAAAATAAAAAGTTAAAAAAAAATTACTGGTCCAAACTCTTGATTAGAATCTTCCCCAACCATATTACACGACCGCATATTGATGGCGACCAGAATGATTATTAAGAGGTTGACTTGTCGGCAGAATTGTCTGGCCACCGCCTGACCCAAAAACCTAGTTATTCCGCATTCATATATTGTACAAAAATTGCCAAGCCTGACTTTTTTTTCTCTATTCCCAGGCCGAGTGTATGTTATTTCTATAACAAAATGAATTAAATAGGGACGTCTAATTTGTGCTTAACACCAAAATGGTATTTTATCTCCAGACTGGGGAAAACTGTAAACTACATCGGAGCCTTCATCCGAGACATGAGATACGGCTTTGATAGCATACATCAGACTTGTGTGACTTTAGGTGAGTCTTTTATACCTAGTGTAGACCCTTCCCGTGTGTATTATCCCTCTGTTTAGGTTTCATTATGCTTCTGCTTTTAGCAATCGCGTTACAGACAAGTTACCGTTTCTGTAGACGGAAATGAAGGGGAATCATCGGCAAAGAGAGAGGCTAATATTAGAGAGGCACACTGGGGAACCCTATGTAAGAGGAAC
Source organism: Leptodactylus fallax (assembly GCA_947044405.1). Classification (NCBI taxonomy): domain Eukaryota; kingdom Metazoa; phylum Chordata; class Amphibia; order Anura; family Leptodactylidae; genus Leptodactylus; species Leptodactylus fallax. The sequence goes on from CAMRHE010000055.1 coordinate 1,439,441, forward strand.
AAAAGTCCTGCTCTGAAATGTAGGAACTAATCCGCCCCCCAAAAATATAAAAACTATAAAGAAAGCATCTGCCTGCCATATTTTAGCTGATGTATGGTATGGGAAAAATGAATTTATTTACAGCTTTAGGGTCTGTAGTTTAGCTGATTTATTTATGGGAAATCTGGCACTTCCTACAAAGTAAACTTATTGTAACTTTTTTTATTTTCTTACATTGTATTGGTAATGTTTTGTACTAACCTATGGAGCAGTTTGAGGAGGGGTTTTATATGATTTGTCCTTTTTTTTTTTTTTTTTTGAGGGAGCCAAAAATTCCTTAATATTTTTTAATACACAAATTTATATAAGATATTTCATGTAAAATGAACTACAGAATTTTTGCCACTCTCTAACAAAATGGATAAATCATATAAAATGTGTGTGTGTATAGATAGATTTATTTGATATTTGTCCATTTTTTTTTTTTAGAGGGATCCAAAAATTTGTGGGTTTTTTTTATCATTATAAATACACAAATTTGTATAAGATATTGAATGTAAAATAAACTACAGAATTTTTGGCACCCTCTTAAAAAAAAATAAAAAACTGGACAAACATATAAAATAAAAATAAGCAATACATATAAGGATTGAAATACTTCCCAACAATATTAGGGAATTATATTCAATAATTTTAATTCTTGCAAGAATTTTGTCTGTTTTTTTTGCCTGTATCATTTTAAAAATATACAGGCAAAATATTTTTGGCGTCTCTAAAAATATTTGACCTTTGTCATTCAGAAAAGATTCAAAACTACTCATTGAGGACAAGCATTCATGTGTTTCAATACGTTGCTGTCGGTGGCGGATCTTCCCTGAGAACAAACATATCAACATGCAACCCTTTATTACCCCAACAAGTAAGATGGTTAAGTCCCACCAAAATCCGTGGGCTTGGGCCACATTACTCTGCTGTAAAGTGTGTGCCCACTTTTACTGCCCAGTTTCTTACTCCAGTCTTAATACATTCCCCAACAGATGCACGACAAGCCAGAATTATTAACCCCTTCCTGTCAAAGCCATTTTTCGATTTTCCCTTTTTGACGCCCCGCCTTCCAAAAGCCATAACTTTTTTATTTTACCATTCACAGAGCTGTATAAGGGCTTAGTTTTTGCAGAACCAATTTTACTTTGTACTGGTATCATGTAATATTCTGTGTGATTTACTGGGGAGCTGGAAAAAAAAATCAGAATGGGGTGGAATTGGGAAAAAAATGTTGTATGCGTGACTTTCTGATAAGCTTTGTTTTTACGGCGTTCACTGTGCAGCCAACATGATATATCACCTATATTCTGTGGGTCAGTACGATTACAGCGATACCAAGTTTATATAGTTTTTTTTTGTTTGTTTTTTTTTTTTACATTTTAACCCCTTAAAAAAAAAATAATCCAAAACTTTGCAAAAAAAAATAAAAATAAAAATAAAAAAATCACCATATTCTGACACCCGTAACTTTTTTTTATATTTTCATATACGGGAATGCATGAATCGTCTTTTTTTATGGGGTCGGATGTACTTTTTATTTAGAACTTTTTGGGAAATGTCCGTTACTTTAATTGTGTTTTATAAATTTTTTAATGGGAGGTAAAATGGCAAAAAAAAAAAAAAAAAAAAAAAAGGTGGCCCCCATATTTAAACGCCTAACTTCTGCCGTAATAGTATGGTGGATGTCAAGAAAGGGTTAAGAGGTTCCTTCATCTTAATATTTGTTGTGCATGTTGGTGTGTCTGAATTCAAATCAGAAGTCAGGCTACGTTCACACAAACGTGCGTTTTTCACGGCCATCTTGCACCTGAGGGGCAGACGTTTTCACGGGTCCCTCGTACATTTCAGTGTAGGGAGGAATCCACGAACACAGACAAAAATATAACATGACTGTCAAAATATCGGTCATGGTGGTTTGGTTAGAATCCTCATATAGCTGGCCGCTTTACAGAAGGTTCCAGACCGAAGAAGGGACAATGACACAAATATACAGCGACACTGATATATCATACAGTGCCAGCATATACACAGCGTATTACACACCATACTATACACAATGAGACGGAAAAAGCACAAGCAAATATAGAAATATAAAAAATGTGTAATATGTAATAATAACTTTATATAGCGCCAACATATTCCACAGCACTTTACAAATCGGAGGGTACATGGACAGACAATATATGACATTACAATGTGACAAATCTTTAACGTATCAAACAATAGGAGTGAGGGCCCTGCTCGCAAGAGCTTACAATCTATGAGGGGGACACAAGAGGTCAGAGGGCTTGTTTGCTACCATGGTCCAGCCATCTTTTAATAGAAAAGGTTGTGAAACTGAAGGTGCCTGAGCTGTCACCAGCCGGTATCTGTGAATAAATATATACTAAGTGCAAGGAGTGCAGCGTAACATCTAGATGGAGAGGACAGGATCTGAGCAATAGAGGGGGAATTATAGATTAGGATAAGAAATGTTAGCTGACACTAGGTTCACACTAGCGTTCGTGTTTCCGTTCTTCGGGTCCACTTGGTGACCCAAAAAACGGAAACCCAATCCGCTTAAAAAGGGGTTATCTGCGGAAAGCCGCAGACCCCATAGACTATTATGGGGTCCGCTGGGTTTCTGCCTGAAAAATGTGGAGAGAAAAGTCCTGCTTGCATTCTTCAAGCAGAATGGGGGACAGAAACCCCCAACGGAGACCAAGTGCTAGTGTGAGCCTAGCCTAAGGCTAAGTTCGCATCTGCACCCAAAATCGGCAGAGAGACAAGTCCATACTGAAAGCGACGGACACCCGGCAGACCGTATTATAGTCTAGGGAGGTCTACCAGTGTCTGTGGGTAACCGCTGTTTTAGCGGTCCAGGTTTCTGTTCAGGTTCCCCAGTGCTGATGTGAACCTAGACTAAGTGTGCGGAGGTGTAGAACAATGTGGTCATGTGATAAGCCTGCCTAAACAGAAGGGATATTAGGGCATGTTTGAAGCGCTCATAGTTGGGTAATATAATATGTACTGCTAATGTACAGTCATGGCCAAAAGTTTTGAGAATGATACAAAAATTAATTTTTACAAAGTCTACTGCTTCAGTTTTTCTAATGGCAATTTGCATATACTCCAGAATGTTATAAAGAGTGATCAGCTTAACAGCAATTACTTGCAAAGTCAATATTTGCCTAGAAAATGAACTTCATCCCCCAAAACACATTTCAACATCATTGCAGCCCTGCCTTAAAAGGACCACCTAACATCGTTTCAGTGATTGCTCCATTAACACAGGTGTGGGTGTTGATGAGGACAGGGCTGGAGATCAATCTGTCATGATTAAGTAAGAATGACACCACTGGACACTTTAAAAGGAGGCTGGTGCTTGCCATCATTGTTTCTCTTCTGTTAACCATGGTTATCTCTAAAGAAACACGTGCAGTCATCATTGCACTGCACAAAAATGGCCTAACTGGGAAGAGTATTGCAGCTAGAAAGATTGCACCTCAGTCAACAATCTATCGCATCATCAAGAACTTCAAGGAGAGAGGTTCCATTGGTGCCAAAAAGGCTCCAGGGCGCCCAAGAAAGACCAGCAAGCGGCAGGACCGTCTCTTAAAAGTGTTTCAGCTGCGGGATCGGGCTACCAGCAGTGCAGAGCTTGCTGAGGAATGGCAGAAGGCAGGTGTGAGTGCATCTGCACGCACTGTGAGGCGGAGACTCTTGGAGCAAGGCCTGGTCTCAAGGAGGGCAGCAAAGAAGCCACTTCTCTCCAGAAAAAACATCAGGGACAGACTGATATTCTGCAAAAGGTACAGGGAGTGGACTGCTGAGGACTGGGGTAAAGTCATTTTCTCTGATGAATCCCCTTTTCGATTGTTTGGAACATCTGGAAAACAGCTTATTCGGAGAAGAGGTGAGCGCTACCACCAGTCTTGTCTCATGCCAACTGTAAAGCATCCTGAAACCATTCATGTGTGGGGTTGCTTCTCAGCCAAGGGAATCGGCTATCTCACAGTCTTGCCTAAAAACACAGCCATGAATAAAGAATGGTACCAGAATGTTCTCCAAGAGCAACTTCTCCCAACCGTCCAAGAGCAGTTTGGCGCTCAACAATGCCTTTTCCAGCATGATGGAGCACCTTGCCATAAAGCAAAGGTGATAACTAAATGGCTCAGGGAACAAAACATAGAGATTTTGGGTCCATGGCCTGGAAACTCCCCAGATCTTAATCCCATTGAGAACTTGTGGTCAATCATCAAGAGACGGGTGGACAAACAAAAACCAACAAATTCAGACAAAATTAAAGCATCGATTCTGCAAGAATGGACTGCTATCAGTCAGGATTTGGTCCAGAAGTTGATTGAGAGCATGCCAGGGAGAATTGCAGAGGTCCTGAAGAAGAAGGGTCAACACTGCAAATATTGACTTGCTGCATTAACTCATTCTAACTGTCAATATAAGCTTCTGTTACTCATAATATGAATGTAATTCTATTTCTGTATGTGATAAAAACATCTGACAAACACACATAAAAACCAGAGGGCAGCAGATCATGTGAAAATAGAATATTTGTGTCATTCTCAAAACTTTTGGCCATGACTGTAGTGTGAACATAGCCTAAGCTGGCCAGATATGTTAGACTTTGTTGGCTGAAATAGTCATTCAACAAATCGGTTATAATAATACTGCAAATGATCAGCGGTCACCTGAAAATGGGTGTTTGACTTGATCTTCCACTATGGCTGATTATTAACCAATTTGTGCAAATTTGTTCTAGGCTAAGGCCCCATGTAGTGGAAATGCATTGTGTTTTTTTCCACAGCTTTTTTTACAGAAAGTCTGTAGAGTTTTCCTCTGCGGACTTTCTATATACAGAAAATGTCGGCGTTTCGGTAGGTAGAATTGACATAGTGAGATTTGCAGAAGCGCTCATGTTTTCGAAACATTTCCGCTGCAGAATTTTTTTTCTGCAATGCGTAGATGAGATAAGCCAGAATCCCATCCACTTTGCATGTACTGTAAAACGTGGCATGTTTTTGCAATGTGGGGCCCTGGCCTTATGGGTTTTTTTTTGACAATCAGGTCACTTAGCTGTTATCGTTGCTGGTGGGATCATTTGCAGATCCCACGATCGATAGAACACATCACGGAGTTTTGCCAGGTCGCAGGTTTTCCGATCCTCTCCCTTTAATTCTCTCTTTGTCTGTCTTGCACCAGCTCATTTGGTTCCGCTATTAAATGAATCTTGGCGAATGTTGATGAGCGTCTCAGCCACTTGTGATACGGCTCAATTTTTTTTTTTTTTTGTTCCTTGCAACAGAATGCTAAAAAGTAGAAACGCAGCCCAGGGACTTGGTATATTAAACTTATTTTAATAATACTTAGAGGAAATTAACATCTGTTAAATGGCATCATTATAAAAGAAAAAATGTCTTTCTTTATCGCAAAGGGAAACATTAATCAGGCGTGCGCTTTGAAAGCCCTCCTACCCCGGCCGCCTGTGATTATGATGCACTAATATACATGTTAAGGAATATGATTATGGAATTCTGCTGCAGAAATGCTTCAAAGGATCATTAGTACCGCCTCTCCTACGCTGGCTTCACCGAGCCTGGCTGACTTCTGTGCTACCTTGAAGTTGTCAGCTCTAGCTATGAGGAATGGGGTCAGCCAGATCTTCAAAATACAGAATATAATTGATCTCCTCTATAGCCGAGTTCTCTACGTTGGCATCAATACCACCTGTATATAGGGTTGTCTGACCAGATGTGACCCAGAGCAGCTAAATAATATACAGCTTTAGGCAGGTGTGGAAAAGATGCTGCAAAGTAAGGCCGGGGCCCCACGTTGCAAAAACGCCTCAATTTGGCAGTACCTGCGAAGTGGATGGAATTCTGGCTAATCCCATTCACACATTGCTGAAAAATCGCAGCATGTCTATTATACCTATGGAAGCGCTGGAATTCTCCGTATAGGTATAATAGGGACAGAAAGTCCGCAGAGGAAAAACTCTGCAGACTTTGTGAAAAAACGATGTGGAAAAAGTGATGCGTTTCCGACGCGCTTTTTGGCTGCAGCTCGCTACGTGGGGCCTTCAGAATACTTTCAAAAAATAAGTTTTAATTATCTTTCTTCAAGTAACAAAATTAAGTGAATGAACAAAAGAAAAATCTAAATCCATGCAGAGTGCTGTTGCAATTTCTTCTGTGGTGTACATTGTGATGTGTCACAGCCGCCGAGTTAAGCTTCGTGACGTGCCGCAACTGCCAAGGTGCGCATCATGACGTGCTGCAACCGCTGAGGTGTGCACTATGCTCTACTCAACTGTTTCTGCGGACCCAATAGACAGTGACTGGAGCTGCAGGGAGCATGCATGACCAGCTCCATTCAAATTCTGCAGTTCTTACTGCAGTTGTGCAGTGAGTAAGATGGGGGCATGGGAACACCAGTTACTGATTACCACCTGTGGATTGGTAAGTGCGACTACTATCGAGGGAATACCCCTTTAAAGAGGACCTTTCACCAACTCCAATGATAGGTGCCATTCCACTGATTCTGGCATAGTTGGAATTTTCTTTCTAGTCCCTACCGTCCCCAAGTAATCATTTCTCTAAACTTCAGCAAAATTATGCTCTTTATGATCAGGTGGGCGGTGCTAGACTACTTGCTCCAGGCTAGCACCGCCCACTGACAGTATAGAGTGTATTTGTACTGAAATTAAGAGAAATGATAACTCAGGAATGGTGGGGGCTAGAGAAAAAAATTCCAACTGTGTCAGAATCGGTGGAGCAGCACCTGTTGAAGGGTACAAAGAGTTGGAGGTGGTATAAGGTTCTCTTTAACTTGGTACATTTTTGTTGGATGGGAGAAAATTTGAGCATCCAAGAAAAACTACACAAACATAGAAAGTATATACAAACTCCATTCTATACAATGTTATATGCCACTAAACTGGATAGAAAATTTGATCTAGTTGATAGAGTATACAATACCATGGTCATTATTGTGTTGGAGTCCATATACTCCTTGGGGTTTATTTACTTGCATTGTGTTCTTTGGTCCTGAGTACAACTTTCCACATTTGCTGTAACTATTATATTGTTTTGTATCATGTTTCTTCGCCTTCCTTCCCCTATGCAGTCCATGGAAAAACAAGTGGCCATTAAAAGCTATACAATAATGTTTATTTTACAATTACTGTATTCTTTTCTGCTTACTTAAGCCGGCCCCAGTAATAACCAGCAGATGTAGGGTTGAGACTTAAAGTCCCTCGGCTAATTTTACCAACTACAAAACAACATTATTGACTCCGCTATTATGTGACAGTCACTTTTATATATATTGATTTTTTTCAATGGCTTTGAATAAGCTTACTTTTAACTTAAAACGACCAACTAGAAGAAAATGAATGCACGGCTTAGCAGCCCGCTCCTCTGTTCACTTAAAGGCGGCGAGAAAAATGTTGTATTAAGTGACTGCAAAGGAACCTGAACTGGTCTCTGTAATGTACAATTTGTGCTATGTAGATGCAATAGTGCAACTGGTTGTATTTTTGGGTACATTTTAGCAAATAAAGAGCTCCGCACTTATATTAAAGCAGACTTGTCATCAGATGGGGAAAGTGGGGAAGTGGCTCCTCCAAGATCCCAATTTTTTCATTCACAGAACTGCCTATGTCAAAAACCTCTCATCCCACCATCACCTTCCCATTCACTGTGCCTAAGATCATCACAAGGAGCCATATTTTTTTTTTTTTTACCATTATTTTAGTCCTTTTTTCATTTATGGAACTTTTTAAACCCTGCCCGTGATCCCCCGGCAACAAACTTTATCAACTCTTTTGAGGCCCGTTTCATGCAGCTTTGTTGGGCACTATATCATGATCTGATATAGAAATGGTCAATAACAATGGTTAAAGGGGTTTCTAGTTTTGATAGCTTATCCTTCAGATAGGACATCAATATTCGATCTGAGGGAGTTCGACACCCAGGACCCCTGCGGGTCTCCTGTTCCGATGTAGTGTGGCTCCCGGTATTGCTTACCTTCTGGTAGCTATGCCGCTTATTCGCCGGTCCCAGACTGTCTGTTCCAATGGGTAGAGAGTTAGGTTTAGATGAGGTGATGATATGTCCTCTATAAATACCTTTGGGGACTACCCCTCCTATTTTGCATATTGGGCTACAATTTAAGGAATATTCAGAAAGCACTATGGTGGGTTGGGTTCCTTTTCATCTTGATGGCTATGAACAGGCCCTACCAATCTGGGCTGGACTATTTAGTCTTTTATGTCCTATCTCCCCTCCTTCTGGAGACAATTGTGAACATGGATGCTTTAAACCTTGTCTTTATGGTGCATGCGCCAATGGTGTGCCACAATTGTACCCATCTTCCCTTCAGTGTATGAATCCTTCTGCTTCAGGCTTCATACTCTGTGTAGTTCTGATGTCAGAGGCTGCTGAGAAGAGCAGATTGGTTGGGACCGACACTGGCACCTCCACCAATCTGCTGTTGATGACCCCTCCTAAGCATGTCCAGAAAGCCCCTTTAATATCTATTTTTCCCTGGAGGTCTAAGATAGTTTAGTGGTTAAAACTAAATATTATATTAGCTGCTCAGTCAGGGTTTTTAGGTGTACCATACACATTCAATAGCTGTCAGCCAAGTCTTGGTTGGACTTAGTGCTATTAATCTGTGTATGGCCACCTTAAAGGGGTTGTGCCATTATGGACACTTATGCCCTATCCACAGGACAGGTGATAAGTGTCTGATTACTGGGGACACGATTGCTAGGACCTCCAGTGTTCAGTAGGACGGGGACCCGAAATTCATGACCGGCGCTCCATTCACGTCTATGAGGTAGTGGGCGCTGCTGGAGATTACAGACCTGACAACCTGACTTTCAGTCCCCCGTCCTCCTGATCACTACAGAACCCGGTGGTCAGGCCCCCAGCAATCAGGCACTATTCCCCCGTCCTGTGGGTAGGGGACAAGTGTCCATAATGGCACAACCCTTTAAATTTGCCCATGAGAGTAAACTGAGCTGAATATGTTATATGTTAGGCTACATATAGTCTATATATGTACGCTACACTCCATCTTGCTTGATACCATCACGCATTGTTGCAAAGCAGTCAACACTGAACTTTAGACCTAGGACACATGGGAAATGAACACCTCTTCCTAACAAAGAAAACCATAGTTAAGGACCGGAATAGAATAGTTGTGCTGTGAAGATGTCCAGAAACAAAACCCCCAAAATTTGGAATCAAATCTTGCATAATCCAAACCCATAAACTAAGATTGTCCGTTTCTAAGCGAGTGTTCTCGTCTATAGTGAAGGCCCCATCTGAATACTGCAAACTCTGAAAGATGTCTCAGAAATGTAGAAAATAGGATTAAGACTAAGTATTTTCTCCATGAGCTCAATGTGAAGCCAATTTCAGCAATTACAGATACAAATGTATTTCGATGTGTCAGCCCAAACCAGATGAGGGGATCGGCACGGCTCGCAATTCAACAGGTTTTGGCCAACTTGGAGAGTCAAAAATTAATTTGTAAATCGCAGGATAATAGATCTTTGGGTGGACTTTGCTTAGCAGAACTACTCAAGGAATGAGTTAATGTATTATTTTTGGACAATGTTATCTAAGAAAATAAGAAACACATTGAAAACATTTACCCGGCCATATGTTTTCATCTCTCAAACATTTCTATTCCGCCAGTAAAGCGAATTTGTCAATTGAATCATCAAAAACAGAGAACCGGCCCGTTATTTGTTAAGGTCACTGTCAAGATAAAGTATTACAATGTAAATGTCTATTCCCTCGTGTGTAGTCATAGACAAGTCTCCAGTCATACGGTTATGGGCTCCCTTAACTTCTCTAGCAAGTAACCCTTTAAAGCAGTTTAATTATACAACACTTTTTCGTCAAAGAAGTACAAGTAAATATAAGAAGATTTGTAATATTTCTTCTTAAAGAAAAATGCTCCTTTCTCCATTTATCATAATGCCTTCCTCCCCTTCCCTGTACTCCTCCTGTTATCACTAATACAACCTGTTTCCAAAGAGTGGATATGGACAAGTTACTTCTAATGTAGAAGTCTATGGAGGAGTAGGCTGCTGGTTGGGGAGTGAGTCACGGACATAAGAGTCTAAGTGAATGGAGAGGGGAAGAAAGCAGTCTGACAAATGGAGAAAGCAGCATTTTTCTATTTTAAGGCTATTTTTGCCACCGACTCATGTCACCAAAGATCATCAGATTACCTTGAGACTCCTTCACCCATGTTGATGAATTGAGTTGCACTGTGACCCCCGAGGGTGCTGCAACTGCAAGTCAAGCAATGTTTGAGTTAAAGTTGCGGTTAAGGAACTCTCTGGGTCACAATGCAACTCCATTCACTAACATGAGTCATGAGGCAACCCAGCAATTTTGGCCACACATCAAAATCGATGTGTAGCCCTAGCCTAATCTCCATGACAATTTTTTTTATGTTCACTTGTAACTTTTTATAAATAGTACTTGCTAATTGCTCGCTTGTCTGACAGCTATTCCTCCCGACCTCCCAATACAATTGTATCATGAAGTTGATCATGTGTGCATGTGTTTTCAACAGGGAGAGGGGAATAAGTTGCTGCCAGACATGGCTGGAGGTGGCTAACCTTCAGTATAATATTCCTGCCCCTGATATCGCCTGTCTAATAGGAGTCGGAAGGCTCACGTAGACAATGTTGCAGGTATCTATTGGTAACAAAATTCCAGGCAACGTTGCAAAAATTCCAACCTGTGAAGGTTGCTTGGAATTTTTTCCACTGAACTAATGGCTGGAATAGGGGGTAATGATCTAAAGGAAACTGTCAGCATATTGACCTGATCACTGGATAGATAAGACTGCTAGGTTGGTCTTCTCCATCCTTGATTATGTTCTCATGCACCATGTTTTATTTTCTATAAAATTATTTGTATCTTTTTGGAAATTTGCCATCTTTTTTTTCCTAATCCGTGCCTATCCTGCTGAATATTTATACCACTCCGCCATTCTGTTTTCTTCTTCTTAGCGAGCGGTTTTACTTTCTGTAGGAAACGAAGTAGAAAACAATATTTTCTTTACTTTATTTTTCCCTTTCTAGCTGACAGAGTGAGACTGGTGGTGACGTCTTGGTAGTTCTGGTAGCCGGGGTCCCTGGTGACTACTCCTGGTGCATTTTAACTTGAACTTTTGGTCACCTGATACGTGACCTCTAACCTCACGGGTTCCTTTCCGAAAAGGTCTGGTACCCGGGGATTTCAGGATTGTGGCATGAAGACAGCTACTTTTAGAAGTGGATCACAGTAATACTTTATGTCCATATATTTTTCCTGACACTTTCACTAAAATATTTAACCTTCAGCAGCCGAGGTGAGGAATAGATGATATTACATTTTTGTATGAAATCGGAGCCGGTGGTCGGCAGGAAGAAAGTAGAAGAAGCTTTACACGGAAATATGGGAGGGAGAAGTGATCTTATATCTACATAGTGATTATAACACATTGCATTAGATGGAACTACAAAGACCAGCAAATCTTCACTATATACTAACAGCTATTATGGAAGAGGATCTGTCTCCTCTCCTGACATGTTTTAGTAAATACTCGGAAACTCCATCAAATGAACATTTTTTTTCTCATAACTCTGCATTGACGTTCCTCTGTTACTCCTCCTGGATATTTATAAATAAATTGATGGGGTGTCCCTATAGAGCCTTGCACTGGCAGCTCTGACATTCCCAACTGGTAACACGTAGTTGTCAATTTATTTATACATTTCCAGGAGGAATAACAAAGGAACAGGGCAACACCGAGTTATAAGAAAAGATGTTCCAGAATTGTAATATTATGGGGATTACATGTGTGTAAGGAGAACAGATGGGTGCTTTTTAAAGGGGTATTCCAGGCATTAAAATTGTATCATTTAAAATAAATATTCAGTTGATGGGGTCTGACTGCTGGGTCCCCCTTACATAGGTAGAGTGGTGGTGACCAAAAATAGCCCCATATACACAATGAGTGGGCGTCAGACATCACTCCATAGAGCTGCATGCGTGTGCGACGGTCGCTCCATACAACTCTGCACCCCAGATTAGCTTGTGGGGAGAGCCAGGATATTGGGGTCCCACATTCTTGAGACTGGTGGAGGTCTAGTGGTTGGATCCTTTTCCTTTAATGGGAGTGCTAGGCGACTCTTTTATACTCAAATGCCATAAGGCCAGAGGCGTAGCTAGGGGTTCGGCACAGGGGGGCAAACATATCCAAGTGGGCCCCTACCTGGGTATACCGATGTTATTACTACACGGTGACTGTATAGTGATATACTGGCTGTACACAGGGCTCTGCATACAGTTTAAGTAAATACAGTACAGGAAAACGTTGTTACTTACAGGTGACGTCTCTGACTTTAATCTTTCACATTTCTCGTCTCTTCCATCTGGACCGCCATAACCGCTTCTTCCATTCGCAACTTGTCTCTGTAAAGTTTGCAACACAGACATTTTTAGCTCCTCACTTTTCCAGACATGTGACCCACATTTTCCTTGCCTATACAAAGTCCCCATCCTGCTGCTACCCCCAATTATAAAATACATGATATAAAAATTGCCTGTAAACGAATGATACCCCCATATGTATGTTAAATTAACAATGCCCCTTTGTGCCCCTTAATTAATTCCTCCTGTGTGCCCCCTTAAAGGGATTGTTCGGGATCAGAAATATTAATGCAGGCAGCAGGTTGTAAATAAAAATGCACTGACACTTCCCTGCATCGTCCCCTCTGTCCCTGCCCTGGGCCAGTCATCACCTTCACTGCACTATTTGTATAAGGAGCGGCTGCAGCACTGATGTCAAGTTGACGGGACCGCTGCAGCCAATCACCACTCTCTGCAGTACAGCAGTATATAGTGTTGGGCCGCTGCAGCCAATCACCGCTCTCTACAGTACAGCAGTATATAGTGTTGGGCCGCTGCAGCCAATCACCGCTCTCTACAGTACAGCAGTATATAGTGTTGGGCCGCTGCAGCCAATCACCGCTCTCTGCAGTACAGCAGTATATAGTGTTGGGCCGCTGCGGCCAATCACCGCTCTCTGCAGTACAGCAGTATATAGTGTTGGGCCGCTGCAGCCAATCACCGCTCTCTACAGTACAGCAGTATATACAGTAGTGTTGGGCCGCTGCAGCCAATCACCACTCTCTGCAGTACAGCAGTATATACAGTAGTGTTGGGCCGCTGCAGCCAATCACCGCTCTCTACAGTACAGCAGTATATACAGTAGTGTTGGGCCGCTGCAGCCAATCACCACTCTCTGCAGTACAGCAGTATATACAGTAGTGTTGGGCCGCTGCAGCCAATCACCACTCTCTGCAGTACAGCAGTATATACAGTAGTGTTGGGCCGCTGCAGCCAATCACCACTCTCTGCAGTACAGCAGTATATAGTGTTGGGCCGCTGCAGCCAATCACCGCTCTCTGCAGTACAGCAGTATATAGTGTTGGGCCGCTGCAGCCAATCACCACTCTCTGCAGTACAGCAGTATATAGTGTTGGGCCGCTGCGGCCAATCACCGCTCTCTGCAGTACAGCAGTATATAGTGTTGGGCCGCTGCAGCCAATCACCGCTCTCTACAGTACAGCAGTATATACAGTAGTGTTGGGCCGCTGCAGCCAATCACCGCTCTCTGCAGTACAGCAGTATATACAGTAGTGTTGGGCCGCTGCAGCCAATCACCACTCTCTGCAGTACAGCAGTATATACAGTAGTGTTGGGCCGCTGCAGCCAATCACCACTCTCTGCAGTACAGCAGTATATAGTGTTGGGCCGCTGCAGCCAATCACCACTCTCTGCAGTACAGCAGTATATAGTGTTGGGCCGCTGCAGCCAATCACCACTCTCTGCAGTACAGCAGTATATACAGTAGTGTTGGGCCGCTGCAGCCAATCACCACTCTCTGCAGTACAGCAGTATATAGTGTTGGGCCGCTGCAGCCAATCACCGCTCTCTGCAGTACAGCAGTATATAGTGTTGGGCCGCTGCAGCCAATCACCACTCTCTGCAGTACAGCAGTATATAGTGTTGGGCCGCTGCGGCCAATCACCGCTCTCTGCAGTACAGCAGTATATAGTGTTGGGCCGCTGCAGCCAATCACCGCTCTCTACAGTACAGCAGTATATACAGTAGTGTTGGGCCGCTGCAGCCAATCACCGCTCTCTGCAGTACAGCAGTATATACAGTAGTGTTGGGCCGCTGCAGCCAATCACCACTCTCTGCAGTACAGCAGTATATAGTGTTGGGCCGCTGCAGCCAATCACCACTCTCTGCAGTACAGCAGTATATAGTGTTGGGCCGCTGCAGCCAATCACCACTCTCTGCAGTACAGCAGTATATACAGTAGTGTTGGGCCGCTGCAGCCAATCACCACTCTCTGCAGTACAGCAGTATATAGTGTTGGGCCGCTGCAGCCAATCACCGCTCTCTGCAGTACAGCAGTATATAGTGTTGGGCCGCTGCAGCCAATCACCACTCTCTGCAGTACAGCAGTATATAGTGTTGGGCCGCTGCGGCCAATCACCGCTCTCTGCAGTACAGCAGTATATAGTGTTGGGCCGCTGCAGCCAATCACCGCTCTCTACAGTACAGCAGTATATACAGTAGTGTTGGGCCGCTGCAGCCAATCACCGCTCTCTGCAGTACAGCAGTATATACAGTAGTGTTGGGCCGCTGCAGCCAATCACCACTCTCTGCAGTACAGCAGTATATACAGTAGTGTTGGGCCGCTGCAGCCAATCACCACTCTCTGCAGTACAGCAGTATATAGTGTTGGGCCGCTGCAGCCAATCACCACTCTCTGCAGTACAGCAGTATATAGTGTTGGGCCGCTGCAGCCAATCACCACTCTCTGCAGTACAGCAGTATATAGTGTTGGGCCGCTGCAGCCAATCACCACTCTCTGCAGTACAGCAGTATATAGTGTTGGGCCGCTGCAGCCAATCACCGCTCTCTGCAGTACAGCAGTATATAGTGTTGGGCCGCTGCAGCCAATCACTGCTCTCTGCAGTACAGCAGTATATACAGTAGTGTTGGGCCGCTGCAGCCAATCACCGCTCTCTGCAGTACAGCAGTATATACAGTAGTGTTGGGCCGCTGCAGCCAATCACCGCTCTCTGCAGTACAGCAGTATATAGTGTTGGGCCGCTGCAGCCAATCACCGCTCTCTACAGTACAGCAGTATATAGTGTTGGGCCGCTGCAGCCAATCACCGCTCTCTGCAGTACAGCAGTATATACAGTAGTGTTGGGCCGCTGCAGCCAATCACCGCTCTCTACAGTACAGCAGTATATAGTGTTGGGCCGCTGCGGTTCCGCTGTTGTGACATCTCGCTGCAGCCTCTCTGTATACAAGAAAAGGTGACACAGCCCAGTGCAAGTAAAGGGGGGAAAGTACATTATATTGCTCGCCTGCTGCCTGCTTTAAAATGTATGATGGTACAACCCTTTAAATTAATAGTGCCCCTCAATTAATAATGCCCCGGTGCCCCCCCAATTAATAATACTCCTGTATGCCCCCTTAAATTAATAATGTCCCTGTGCCCCCCCAATTGATAATACTCCTGTATGCCCCCTTAAATCAATAATGCCCCTTGTGCCCCCCCCCCCCAAAAAAAAATACTCCTGTTTGCCTGCTAATGCGTCAGCTAATAATGCCCCTTAATTAATAGTTCTCCTGTATATTCCCTTAAAGGGGTTGTCCAGGAAATGCAGAACTGGTGCAGGAGGCCGGGGAAGGTGAAATATAATAAAAAAAAAAACTAAAAAAAAAAAAAAACACACTCTCCTGTCCTCGGCACTTCGGTGTCCCCCGTTGCTGTCAGGTCCAGCGTCGCCCGGGGGCTTGCTCTGGCACAAGTCCTTGTTGCACGTGGCCTCAGCGGTCACAGGAAAGGACCAGGGATGTCACTCGCATACGTCACTGGTGACCTCCTGGGTCCTTTTGTGACCACTGAGGCCACAAGTTGGCCCCAGCAGTCACATGTGGCGAGGACTTCTACCAGAACAAGCCCCTGGGCAGCGATCGACCAGACAATGGTGGGGGACATCAGAGCGCTGGAGACTGCTGAATATGTTGGGTTTTTTTTATGTTTCACCTTCCCCGGCCTCCTGCCCAATTACTGTAATTCCTGGACAACCCCTTTATATCAAAAATGCCCACCTTAATTAGTATAGCCCAATACCCTCTTACACCCTTACATAAATCCTGCCTCCCAATAGCCCCCTTATATTAATAATGCCCCTGCTTGCCCTAATGACCCCTTATGGTTATTGGCCCTTAATATTTTTAAGGCTTCCCACCTCCCCAAAAAAACAACAATAATCCTCACCTGCCTCCAGTTCCCCTGCTCGGACTTGCCACCGCCGACTCTCCTCGCTGTATCCTGCAGCCTACAAGAAGCCGTTACCACAGGACGTCTGTGTCCCAGCACAGGCGGTGTTATGTAGTGATGTCATTACGCCCGCCTGTGCCAGGACACTGACGTCCTAATTGTCGCTAGGGAACCTTTGTAAGGGTGGGGTTCACACTTGCGCCGGAGTCCGTCCGCTGCGAATCCGACTGAAAATCTCGGGAAACTGTATAGGGACTGGATAGCGAAAGGTCAGCGACGCATTGCTTAAAAACCCATTCACTTGAATGGGTTTTTAAAGCAATGCGCGGGTGTGCGCTTACACCCTCTGCGCCGCGAATCCAGTTTTTTTTCGGACGTGCAGGACTTTGTTTCCAGCGAAATACCCGCGCATTGCTTTAAAAACCCATTCAAGTGAATGGGTTTTTAAGCAATGCGTCGCTGACCTTTCGCTATCCAGTCCCTATAAAGTTTCCCGAGATTTTCAGTCGGATTTGCGGCGGACGGACTCCGGCGCAAGTGTGAACCCACCCTAAGCCGCAATCCACTATAAGCCTGTGGCCCCCAACCTTTTTCACACCAAGGACCAGTTTTCCGGAGGGTGTTGCAGGGCCACCCCACATGTAATAGTGCCCCCCTCCATGGGTAATAGCCTCCTCACATAAGTAATGCTGTTACCTGTGGGGGGCACTATTACTGTAATAGTGAGCTAAGAGTAACCCCCTCCCCCCCCACATACCATTCCATATACACTTGCTCTGTATAGTTATACTGTACTTACAGAGCACTGATGGGTGGGCGGGGCCTCCTCACACACAGCCTGTGCGCATCTACTATTTTCTTCCCACTGGAAACGTAGAATAGCGGTCAAGGTTCCGGGGCGGGACCTCCTCGTGCACACAGGTGTCCTGTGCAGATAGTTGTCTGTCTGATCTCCTCCCCTTCTGGCCAGATGTGGTACTGCATCCCTAGTCTAACTCAATTTGTATTAGTAAAATGACAAGTTTTACACTTTTCTACTTTTACATAATTAAAGAACTAATACAAAAAAAAGCTAAATACATTTATATGCAGTTATTCAATTTTTGGAGCCCTGTTCACACTACTGTCATGGCTTCTTTTTTTTTTTTTTTTGGTGGGGGGGGGGGGGGTGCTTTATACACACTGTATAGCCCTGGAAACTTTACCGTACATAAATCTTGCGGTTTTTGCAAAAACTCTTTTTTTCCGCCTCCTATTCCTTTCAACGGGTTTTTCGAGGTGGAATTCGCCTGAAGATGGGTCATGTTGTTTTTTTTTCCCCCTCTAGCTGAAAAAATCAGCTAGAGGAAAAACACTGCTGTTGATTCCGATTGAAATGAATGGGAGGTGCTTTGTGAGGTGGATTATACCTCAAAATCAGCCTGCAAAAAACTCAGTGTGAACATACCCTAAGAAAAAGCCTCTGCCCCAGCTGGATCTCTGCATAGAAAACCATCGCCCTCCCAGAGCTGCTTCATCTCACCCATCTACCCCACTAACCGGTACCCTACAGGGGTACTGAAGTTCATTAGTCTTCATTTCCGCCACGGGATTGCCATGACGGAATGCCTGGATGGATAGGCCTGATCGGCAGGGACTCCCAAGCCGCAGAATCCGCAGCAAGATCAAGCAGGACACTGATTTTTTTTTTTCTTTTTTTCCGTGTCCTGCTGCAATCTCTGCCTCCCATTGAAAACAATTGGAAGCAGATTCTTACATGAGAACGTACCCGAAAACAGCCCATCAGTGCACGTTCATTGCCCAAATTTCTCAACTTGCAAAGACAATAATGCAAAATTTGCAATTGTTGTCCCTTGGGAAATTCTTATGATTTTGTTAATCCTAAAATCTTGCATGGAACTAAACATCTCCTTGGAGTTTTCTAAACTTGGCGCCATTCTGGTTAACAGAGACCATATTCTCCCTTTGGACTGGCGCACGGTCGGATCAGCCGTGCAGTATCCACCGTGAACATTGACAGAAATACATAGAATTAGTATTTGATACATTGATTCGTCACTTCTCTAGTGTAAGCGGCGAGTTCATTAACCTCTTCCCTCCCACTCCGGTCCTTACCCCGAGGGGTCGTAACACTGTGGTCACATTTGATCTCGCACACCATGTAATGATGGTTAATATTTACATTCAGCTTTTCCTCCTATTCCCCATAGCTCTGGGTTCTGGCTCAGGCCTGAGTGTAAGAACGTCTGTTTCCTCCTTCACTTCTCTTCTTCCATTTGCTGCCAGCATTAATTATGTCTTATGCCTGGGAAGGTCTAACAAGAACCAAACAAGAGGAGCTGAACCTGATCCTTTCCCCCTGGTGGGTGCCGGGTTACAGCAATGCCCCCTGTGTCAGCCCATGTCCTCCACATGATGTCCTCCCTGCTCTTTACTCTGCAAACTCCAGGAATGTTTTCATTGTAAGCAAAAGCAATTAAGTCCTATAATAGTGATGTCTTCCATACACGACCAATGCTGCGAGGCCGGTGCCAAACCACAATGTGTGCGGGACCAGAGGGGTTAATGCAAGAAGCAAACCCACTGGAAATATCCAGTCTGTATGAATTAGTTATACTTTACTGCTGTAATGATGTCAGTCCTCCCTGATGATATCATAGCCCAGACTTCTTATCTCAAACTTTGACTTTCTATCTCTGAATCATTATAAGGATGTATACCAGGGCTCCTAGTCACTAGTCTGATGTCACAACCCAGGGCGTGCATGTAAATCTTTGTGCCTAAAGTAGTTACTGGAACACCTTAGGTGTATGGGAATGATCTATCCACTGATACAAGTGTTATAGCTCAGACTGATTATCTCATATACTATGATGGCTCTTAAGGTTCACATTTAAAGGATCAGGGCTCTCACCTCATGGAGTAATACCTGATCCCTGATGCTTGGGGCCAATGATCCCTCTGCTGTATAAGAGGACAGTGGTTATATCTGTATGTCATTATATATCATGTGCCCTGATACAGGATATACTTTTAGGCTTGAGTAATACAATTCAGGTCTCTGCTCTTACCTATTATGTCAGAGCCCTGGGATTATCAAATATTGCACTAAGAATTCTCTATCTATTCATTGTATCTCTTTTTTTTCCATCTTTCTTGCGTCTATGTATCCAATAACTACTTGTCTTTCTTTCTTTCTTTCTGTCTTTCTGGCTTTGTCTCTTTTTCTGCCGTTTGTTTTCTGTCTGTCTTTTTTTTCTCTTTTTCTGTCTTTCTTTCTTGTTTCTGTCCTTCCTTCCTTTCCTTCCTTCCCTTCTGTCTGACTCTCTTTCATTCTGTCCTTCTTTCTGTCCGTTCTTTCTTTCTTTCTTTCTCCTAAAGCCACACATTTCAATAAACTTTTTTTTTCCAGTATTTTTTCTACATTTTTTGAAGTATAAGCACTTCCTCTTATATTTCCCATTACTTTTGTAGCCACTTTTTTCTTTGACTCAAAAAAAGATAGAAAAATCTGCAACAAAAAAAAACGCAGCTTTTACGCAGAGTGTGACCTCCGCCATCTATGTGTATATTTCCTGAAAGCTCGCCAGTAATGTGTAGCTAATCACTAAATAACTGAACTGAATTATTATAGAGCTACATATCTAAGCTTGTCTTGGTTAGCTGGTACTTGTAGTACCACAAGCCACAATGTTTCAATAGTAAAACTTATTTTAATTGACATTTCTAGCCCTAGATTACGTGGGACCTCCATATATAGTGATGAGATATGCCAAGTACAAGGAGTGATGTGTGATAATGGGACCAGTTATCCCTCCGTCAGTCCCAAGATTAGGAAATCCACCCAGATCTGAGAACCTGGAGTGCAATTAAAGCTTTTCCTACTGGATTAACAGTCAGACATTGATCCATGTGTCAGGAATGCCTTGGATTTATGAAGGGTGCTTATTTCCAGGCTATGGAGAATTTTATGTTCTGTAGCTGAAGCCAAGTTCATCCCACAGCTCTACAGTAGATTGATGTTTTAATAAAATACACAAAAAGAAGAGCAATAAGATAAATCTGTAGGGGACATCAGATCACATGTTCTCACTATCAGATCCTAATCATGCCAGTCACATTTACATATCATTATTACTATTCAGTACTAAAAGGAATCCTACCACTTTTCCTAAAACAAAATGATCATTGATCTGACATTTACCAAATTTGCGGATCTAATAAATAATCTCCAATCACATAATCATTGGGATTAGGATTGAATATCCAATGCAAAAAGCAAGGAGTTAAAAAAAAAAAAAAGTCATTCTCCTTATGGCCCGTAGATGGCGCTCTCTCCCCATTGAAGAAAATATCTCCTAATGTTCTCATCAGTGTGAAAATACTGGAGGGTAAGGAAATCTGAGATCAGCACTTAACACTTGTTGTTTAGTAAAGGGGAAAACAGAATCTTCTCACTGACTGCAACTACAGATCTAGAAGGAGATCACTAGTAATAATGGAGGCAATGGCATGCGAGGGGTTAATAGGCACTGGTGATGTGATACTGTGCAGTCACTATCTGGTATTATAAAGCACATTGTCCCTGGTCCAGCCTCATATCCTGTGCCCATGCCCAGGTCTCCACTGGCACACTTAGTTCTAGAAGTCTCCACAGTGGGCATGCAGCAGTGGCAGCAGACAGGCACACACGTTTTTCTCTTTTGCAATGTAAATTTCAGTGGGACAAATTGCTTATTAATAGTCTGGGCTGGAAGCTTCTTCTTGTCTTTATTCTGGGGCTTTGCAGTGTTTATTTGTATATGCCCCCAGCAATGCCCTGGGCACAGGCACCACAGCTCCAGTCACTCCATGCCCTACAGGAGATGGAAATCACTGGAGTGGCCTTTATAGAAGGAGCAAGAGGCTGAATGGTATTAAAAGAAATGCAAATGAAGAAATGTTATATCTAGCTATACATGCAATAGCTCTCTTTTCATCTATCTATATTCTATGTCAAGCTGCATATCTGTCTAAATTCTATTTAACCTATTTCTCTCATCTAGATCTATCCCATGTATCTCTCTCTCTCTTTTCCATATATATATATATATATATATATATATATATAATATGTGTGTGTTTAACCAGACTATTTCTCATTTTATCTATATCCCCTATATCTATCTATAAATCTACATTTTATTCTATTTATCTATCTATCTATCCCTTCATCTATATATCTATATTCTATGGCTATATAAATATCTTTCTATGTTCTATTTAGCCATCCTATTTCTATCTCTTCTTTCCATCTATAAATGGATAGATAGATAGATAGATAGATAGATAGATAGATAGATAGAAGGATCATACATAGTGGATAGTAGGTGAATTATAGGATAATACTTTTTATTGTGTAGTCTGATAAGTCAAGACTTACATAATAGGTGAGAGCAAAGACATTGTATTTATCTATTAATAGGTAGGTAGATAGACACAAAAGAGAGAGATAAATAGAGATAATAGGTGAGAAGTGGAACAAAGACCTAGCATTTAGCCATAGATACAGTCATATACATAGATACATAAAGATATATGTATACAGAAGGAAAAGATAGAGAAATACTAGGTTTTTGCTCTCACCTGTTATCTATCTATAAATATGTTATGTAGACAGATACATACAGATATATATAGAGAAGAGATAGATAGATAGCTAGATAGATAGATAGATAGATAGATAGATAGATAGATAGATAGATAGGAGCAAAGACCTAGTAGTTATGGATCTATAAGTAAGCATGTAGATAGATAAATACAGATATACACAGAATAGAGAGGCAGAGATAATAGGTGAGGGAAAAGACTTGGTATTTCTCTAGATGTATAGATAGATATATACATACAGATATATACAGAGAAAAGATACGAAGATAGAAGGTCTCTGCTCTCACCTATTATATATACAAGGGGTCTGGTCTATCAGGTTACTGAGATATAGTATTCAGTTATCTACTATGTACCATATAACTAGATGTGTAGATATTTATATACATAGATACAGATAGAAACATAGATACATGGTCTCTGCTTTCACCTATTATAAAAGAGCTTTAGGATTATGAGACAGGGCACTGAGCTATTATACCATAGTCTATCTATCTATCTATCTCATATCTATCTATCTATCTCATATCTATCTATCTCTCTATCTCATATCTATCTATCTCTCTATCTCATATCTATCTATCTCTCTATCTATCTATCTCATATCTATCTATCTATCTCATATCTATCTATCTATCTCTCTATCTATCTCTTTATCTATCTATTTATCTCTCTATCTATCTATCTATCTATCTATCTATCTATCCCACACATTCCTTGCACTTTTCCTTGCTTTATACAGGTTGAGCACCTTTAACCCTCTCTGATGCTTTTAAGGTGTGAATAATGTAAGGTCCAGAGGCAGCCTGTACCTATAAAGTCAGTGGTGCAGATAGCATGTAGCCTAGCGCAGCCGCTGCCTCTCTCTTATCGGGCTCTGCTGTCAGACCTCTAATCACACCAACACTTTATTTCCTTGATAAGCCGCAGGAAGTTTCCTGCATAGGGCTCAGGATGACTGGATTCCTTCTGGTCCTGGCTCTGTGATTTGTCTTTCTGCAGAATCCATTCCTACATTTTTTTATTATTTTTTATTTGCATTATTTTATGATCGGTTTCTAGGATTATAATTTCGCTCTAGTTGTTAGATTGGGATTGGTGTAAATGACAGGCGCGGTGTAAAATAAAGAGTTAAATCTCGGATTATTCGTACTGATCCTGCTCTGAAAAAAAAAAATCTGTATTTTCCAACTCCAAAGCCATAAAAAAGTAAGAAGTTTGCAGACACCTTTCTTGATTGGACCTTGGGTGATACTTGAAATTTTACATTTAATTTGCATTTCGTTCTTAGTGAATATTGAAGCCTTGAATTGAGGATTGAATTTTATTAGGACATCTGGACTGACAATATCAAATCAGACACCAGGCTCCCAGAGCAGGCGAAAATTTCAGACTTAATTAGAACGAAGTGCATTTAATTAAAGCCAATTAGAATATCTGAAATGATCTGATCGATTCTTATTTGTACAGGTTGGGAGTGTGTTTGTATTTTTTTTTGTTGGTCACAGTTGTAATGTGCTCTTCTATGGAGAGAGGCGCGGAGATTTGCTCCTTCTAATAATCGCCGGTGCGTTAATTGCGCGTTGCGCGCAAATCTACACTGCGGCGCTCAAGGGGTTAAACGTTCTAGAACTCTGCGGGGTGCAGAAACCGCAAACAAACGCAGTCAATGGATACAGATGTCCTGACCACAAATAGAAGGGTTCTCAGAGCCCACCTCTGTCCTTCTAGATCGGCAGGACTTCTGGAGGGATCGGGGAAGATCATTAGATAATGGAAATATCTATGGAAATTGTGTCCATAGTTTTCTTTCTTTAGTTCATTTTTGTTTCTGCCAATTTCCTACAGAAATTGAGATTTTTTTAAAATTATAAATTCTGAATAGATGAAGGATCCTTTCTCTTCCTTAATAAGAAAGTAATATTTGTATCAATTATTAGGACCTCAATGAATCCAGATTTATTGTCAGGAACACAAGTCAGTAAACTCACAGCAATGAAACAATGTATCCAGTGCACGGACGTATAGGAGTTACCGAACCTTCTAGAACCTATAGAACAGGTATCCAGAGTGCAAGGAAATCCAGCGACTATAGGAGGTAGGGGACAGTAACTAGATGACGAATAATACAATTTGTTTTTCCAATAAAGGGCTATATGTAGGGATTTTATTCCGGGGTTTCTTGGTTGGATTCCTGGTTGTAATGTCCTTGTTTCACCCGAGGGGGCGCTGTTTATCACACTTTCACCTTCTTTTCTTGCCTCTTCCAGATATTGTTGTATAGAGGAGGCTTGTTGTCCTGCCAAACTCAAGTCCAGTAATGGATGTGATTCTGTACAGTGCATTGAATACACTGGAATTATCTTTCTATTATCTGTATATCTTATCTATCCTCAGAATCATATCATTCTGTATGTATTTCCTTTACTATGTGGCTAATAATGATATCCTATTCTGCATTTATCTCTTCATTTCTTCTGTTTACTCTTATCTGTATATCCCTATCTATCTATCTATCTATCTATCTATTTACCTATCTATGTACAGTATTTGTCTATATCTATCTATCTCTATTCATATCTATCTATAGTATCTATTTCCATCTATTCATATCTATCTATTAATTTATCTATCTAATAATATCATATTCTGCATTTCTTTTTACTATGATCTATCTATCTATACAGTATCTATTTATCTATACAGTATCTATCTATCTATCTATCTATCTATCTATCTATCTATCTATCTATCTATCTATCTATCCATCTCTCCTTCCTTCTTTCCTTTCCTCCCTTACCCCTGCAGCTCCTTTACTTTGCACATCCTGAAACATTGCATAGAAAACTATTTCACAATGACAGATTTTACATTAAATGGGACTGGATCTCCTCCTTCATCTCCCCCCAGTTGTAGATCTACTGAGCGGTACCTGTTCGCCTCATTAAAAACGCTTAATGTAAAAGACAACCAAGGAGCTGGGAATCTCCAGGATGGGAGTTGTCAGAGCCTGGAGGTCGCTGCTGCTGCTGCTGATAGTAATAGTACTAAAATGTGTAAGGTTTTATATCATCAGATCAATTGAAGGAATTTTAAGCAGCTCTTATGTGGAGAAATCTTAACTTTTTTTTTTGTAGAAATGAAATTATTCATGAATATATGGAAGTGCATCCAAATAAAAGTCACCCTAGTAACAACTTTGCAATAAATCTACTAAAATATAGTAGATAATGAGTATAATTATCAATTAGATAGATAGAGATAAATTCATATTGTTGTCTATATTCATACGTGTTTTATAAATATCTATATAAATTTATATTTATGTGTATATTATATATGTATATATATATATAATGTGTGTGTATGTATATAGATATATATATATATATATATATATATATATATATATATATACACGCACACACACATACTTCGGTTGATGGTGCAGAAAGGGTTAACAGTGTAACAGTGCGTCTTTTGCGCACAGGTCATGACGCATTCCACCCTCATTTGCGTCTTTGGCTTGTGAATTATTTCCTAATGTGCCAGCTACACAATGGAGCAGATGGGGACAGTCCTAATATATCCTTGTAGTGCAGGAAACGAACACAGGCCTCCTGACCAGTGGTCAAACACCATAAAATTCGCAGACAATCCAGCTAATCCGCAGCGGAATACCGCAGGAAAGTGAACGGAGCGCTCTTTAAAAATTGTCGCGACTATCAATAGAGCCAATCTATGTCGGGCTAGTTGGGGACAAATGTCAGGCTATGGATTATTTCCAATACTTCCATGTATTTCTAGTGAAATCTGCCCCTGGTGTGTAATACATCTCCCGCTATATACCTATAGCACAGTGTACAGTCTACATAGGGCATATATAATCTGTTTACAAGGATAAGACTCTGCTGACCCCAACTCTTTTGCATTATACAGTCTATTAACCTTTTCCTCGCCGGTGGGGGGGGGGGGCTCCTTGTCTGCAATTCATAGAATTTCTCCCGGGGTCTCAGACAAGAAAATCCAGCTTTCCCCCTAATAACATAATGGCCGATTAATGAAAGATCCAGAGTGAAACTTCTTATCCTATTAGTGGGAGGTGGGCTCAGAATGGGGCTCCTGTCCCTTTAAGGTCAGTGCATGCTCTGGTATGGACAGCTGGCCAATGGACATGTGAGTGACTGCAGCCTGACATCTGGGAGGCCGCTGGTGTGCGCCACGCGAATCGCTTGATGTCGCTATTTAAATGCAAATTTGTGGGGGATCATTGAAGCCTCAGCCCTGTAAATGCACACAATAGGAGCACTTCACACCCTGCAAGGCGAGCTCCAGAGCTGCTGCTCCATGCACTAAATCCTCAGGCACAAATCTGCTGCCAGCATACTACTATTTTATCCTAAGGTCAAAACATATTTGCGGGGCTGATAACAGAAAGCAACAGCTTGACGTGCGCAGCAAAGCTTTCCACAGCACCAAGAACTTTCCTCAAACTTCAGCAATGCTTTAAGAGTTGTGTGCAGTTCACATTAATGCGTTCAGGTAGTAATAACGCTGCAGCCCTAAAAGATATAGTTTTCTAAAAGTAATAAATATAACAAATAGATGTATAGAATCTATCGTCATCGGGGTATTTGTATACTTTACATATATGTATATTTGTCTGAGGTGTAATATTATGTATGTCCCCACAGGTCCAGTATATATAATCACCTCAGGACATTATAGCTCCAGTGTAATGTATATCTCATCACCTGAGGTCACTATAGCTCCAGTATATACAATATAATCACCTGAGGACACTATAACTCCAGTGTATATATATAGTATAATCACCTGAGGACATTATAGCTCTAGTATATATATATATATATATATATATATATATATATATATATATATATATAGTATAATCACCTCAGGACATTATAGCTCTAGTATATACAGTATAATCACCTGAGGACATTATAGCTCTAGTATATATAATCACCTGAGGACACTATAACACCAGTATATATAATCGTCTGAGGACATAGGTGACTATGTATATTGGTGTTATTTACTTCGGCTATTGTACATACTGGAGTTACAGTGACATTACATGACTTATACATATATATGCTGGAGCTATACTGACCACAGTAAATCCATCTCCAGAGTATCTGTATAGTTCCACCATATATGTATATAGTCTTCTGAGAATGGCATAGAGAGACTAGATGTCCATAGTTTCTTGAGGTTACTGATATGCTATGTAAGGTCACCAGCTCCAATACATGTACATATATATAAGTATCTGAGGTCACTATAGCTCAAGTATATGTGTATAGTCATCAAAGCTCACTTTACCTGTAGTATATATGTATATAGAGTCTTCTGAGAATATAACATATTATGTCTCCTGCTCCAGTGCATGTATATGATCACCTGAGGTGACTATAGCTCTAGTATAGGTCATATAGTCATCTGAGGTCACTGCACCTCCATTATTCATGTATATAGTTATATAACTGATGTCCCCTGAGGTTGCTATGACTCATGTATATAGTTATGTAAAGTCACCAGCTCCTGTATATGTAAGTATATAGCCATGTGGTGTCACTGTAACTCCTGCACGTGTATATAGTCATCAGAGGTCACTATAGCTCCAGCACACACAACATATAGTTACTTTGAGGCCTGACTACCTGCAGAAGTCATGTGAGATCTTCATGGCTCCAGTAAATGTATACAGTCTCATGCGATTATTCGGGTTTAAGTGGCTGTATACAGGTGTCTGAGGTCCCTATAGCTCCAGTGTATGTGATATACAGTTTATAGTCTGAACAAACTATATCACCCCAATACATGTATAAAGTTCTATCCGCTAACTATATCTCCATTACACGTATCCAAGTATGTATCCCGTGTGTATGTATGTATATATCTTCTGAGGTCACTATAGCTCCAATATATATATATATATATATATATATATATATACACACACACACAGGTATCTGTGGTATAGCTCCAGTCCATTTATACACATAAATGAGATCACTATAGCTCCAGTACATGTATACTGTCATGTGAAATCCCTATAGCTCCACTACATATATACAGGCATCTGAGGTCACTATGAAGTAGTTTTGGCTCATATATCGGATATCTGATATTATTATAACTCCAGTACATATACACAGTCATCTGAGATCAGTATAGCTTCAGTACATATACAGGTCCAATATATATAACTTCCTGAGGACGTTATAGCTCCAGTGTAATGTATATCTCATCACCTGAGAGCACTATAGCTCTATTACATGTTTACATGTATCTGAAATTACTATAGCTCCAGTCTATCTATCTATCTATCTATCTATCTATCTATCTATCTATCTATCTATCTATCTATCTATCCACACACACAGGCATCTAAGATCACTATAACTACAATAGTACATGTATATAGTCATGGGGTCACTACAGCTCTAGTACAAATATAAAGTTATATAAGATCACTAGAGCTCTATTGTATGTATCAGGTATCTGAGATCACTATAGTTTTAGTACATCTGTACAACCATATGAGATCACTATAGCTCCAGTACATATATACAGGCATGTGAGGTCAGTATAGGTCTAGTGCATATATACAGGATCACTATATATATACCCAGTATGTATGTATATGTATATAATATATGTTATATACACACATACAGGATCACTATATTCCCAGTGTGTGTATATAATATTTGTTATATTATACACACACACAGGCATGTGAGGTCAGTATAGCTCTAGTGCATAGATACATGATCACTATAGCTCCAGTGTGTGTATGTGTGTGTATGTATATATAGTTATATTACACACACATACAGGCATGTGAGGTGAGTACAGCTTTGGTGCATAGATACAGGATCACTATATACCCAGTGTGTGTGTATATGTATATGTGTGTGTATGTGTGTGTGTGTGTGTGTATGATATATATATATATATATATATATATATATATATATAATGTTATATTATACAGCCAGGCATGTGAGGTGAGTACAGCTTTGGGGTAGGGTCCTGAGATGTGGCTGTGGTCTCTGCTGCCCTCAGCCTGTATAGTGACAATAAGATAAACTTGGTGTATGATAAAGAGCCCATTCTCCACGCTTTGGGTGCAGGAGCAGATGATGTAGAAAATGAGGTAGAAGACATTGAGCCTCAGAGCCTGTTGTGAGCGGCAGCTGATTCCCCTCTTGGTGTCCAGATGGCTTCTGAGCACAGATTTGCATTCATTTTGCCTTAATATGGTCCAGAATAGCGGGGCAGCTGCCTGTGTTGTCAGGAAGGTTTAGGGCTCCTTTTCTATTGTGGGGGGCAGCCTCGTCCCCTCTGTCATTGGCTTTCTGCGAGTTCCTCTCTCTTTAGTCAACACCATCAGATTTAAAGGGATTTACTGCTAAATCTCCTAATTTGGGAATCAGATTTAAATCGCCCTGGCGCGTGTAATCTGCATTAAAGATACTGTAAATGATGCAAGATTAGGATTTTCTGCCTCTTCTTGACACTTTTCACAGAAGCCGCGATCGAATCGCTTATTCCTCCCGTTCGTGCAATCCCTTTAACCCTTTGCAGCGCAGCCTGTGCTCATGACCATAACACACTGCAAGGCCCATGTATCTGGGAACCTCAATTAAAATATTACATCTATATTAAAAATAATAATAATAATAATCTGTTGTCTGAATTTCTCTCTTTTTCGATATTTCCCGACAAATAGCAAATGTGCGTCTTCTCTGGATTGTATCGGTCATTGGGTTTTGTTATTATTTTGATGTCCACAATTCTTCCTTCTTCTCTTTTTACTCTTCTTCTAAGGAATAGGGGGGACAGCTCCCAGCTGAAGTCTTGCTAGTTTTCCATAGACTTTGATTTAAGGTTATTAACATTCTATAGACAGTGGCATCTTTAATATGTGGCGATTTCTTCTAAGGACTAATCTCATTACTCTCAAATAGTCATAAAATATGATTTTATTATACTTAGGTATTTAATTAGACGGCAGCTATGTAATGGATTTCTGCGATCGGTCTACAGCCATAGCTTTGATAATTCACTTATCTTTGGCAATAGTCATTAACCCCCAACACCAGCAAAATAGATTGTGTCTGAATGCATCCCCCTGGTCCTGGCAAAGGGGGCTCCCCTGACAATGCACTGGGGGCTTCTAGCCTAACCCATCCATTATTAAAATATTACAGCACCTCCTTAGCTCCTCACCATTCCTATCCTTATTACTATAGCCTAATAATATTATCACTAGGCTGTTATCATCCTATGTACACCACATTCCTAGAAATGTAGCAGTCGGTCCCTAATGAAGGTAATGGGGTCCCTTCCTTCCTCTAAATGACAATGACTCCATTCAGCCCCTTCTCTCCTCTATCTTCTCCCCCATCTTTATTGATATTAATTACACTTAGGTGTTAGAAAACATTCCCCCACATGTTGTC
>CAMRHE010000055.1:1472500-1522500 GCA_947044405.1 Leptodactylus fallax
CATGGATGCATACAGCAGGGGTAGTGGATGCTAATACAGCCGCCCAAAGGTATGTGTTTGCCAAATGATGTTGGGTTTTATTTCTCATCCCCCCTCAATGGTCTATATCAATGACAATCTCCCAGTGTCTCTGGTTACATGATCCTCTAATGTAGTAGTAGTAGAGGTGGTGGTGGTGGCACATGCCCCCATGCCTTGCTTCTCACATCATGCCCCTCTCCATGTGCCAGGCTGGGATCAGCTGCTCTCCTCTTACCCAGCCCTTGTCTCGTTTCCTCCCGCAGTGGTGTGGGTCTTGCTCGGGCACATTTCGAGAAGCAGCCGCCTTCCAACCTCAGGAAGTCCAATTTTTTCCACTTCGTCCTTGCTCTCTACGACAGGCAGGGACAGCCGGTGGAGATTGAGAGGACAGCTTTTGTGGACTTTGTGGAGAAGGAGAAAGTAAGTTGTGCATAGAATATATTTATGACACCCCTGATATCCTCACCAGCCTGCATAGAGTACAATATATACATCATCATCACCCCAATATCTAAAATAGAATACCATTAATCTAATAGATTGATCATCACCCCAATATAATAAATAAGCTTAATCTAATAGATTGATCATCACCCCAATATATAACATCTAATACAATTAATCTAATAGATTGATCATCACCCTAATGTAATAAATACTTTTAATCTAACAGAATAGAATACACTTAATGTAATATATTCATATTGCACATATCTAATTTATTGTTCTCAGACTATAGGCAATATATTGTATTGATCATAACCTCCATCTTTAATAAACTGATCCCTTAGGTTTGCACAATATGCAAAATGTTGCATTTCTCTATATTAAATATATTGAACTTCCCCATTATGTAATATAATGCATTGATCATCACCTCCTTGTGCTTAGACTATATCTTATATATAGCATTGATCATAACCTCTATATTTAATGGGCTGATCATTTCCCCCATAGGCTAATTTTGCACTTCTAATCTTCTCTCTATTGAATATATTAAACTTCAACCCCAATATATAATATAATATAATGTATTGATCATCTACCTCTAAATTTAATATATTGCTTATCACTTTCTTATACTATAAGCAACATAACCTATTGAACTGATCGTCACCCATATAGGCAAAGTGATATATTGATCCTCCTTATATATAATAAAATGTATTGATCACCCATTATATGTAATATAATATATTAACCCCCTTGCACTCATTATATGTAATATAATATAATAATCCCCCTTGCACCAATATATATACTGATCATGATCATTATACTATGCAAATAATATCCATAGATTAAAAATATTTCATCTGACTAGTATCACCCCTATCATTGCGTGTGCATATAATACATCCCCCTATAATACGACTGCCCTGAATGTAATAAAAGTTTATGCAAATACAAAATTCTTACACTAAAATCTGCCCAAACAGACCCATATTACAATCAGCCCATGAATAAGCCAATGTGATATTTTGTATCAGTTCTGGCGTATTTATAAATATCCACTTGTATCAAATGCAAAAATAATAATAAAACAAAAAATCCACGATCTGTAAATATTCCAAAAACTCCTTGTAACAATTATTCTGACACCCCCTTGCATTGCTTGCCCTTAGACTATATTTAATCTGTCGCTCATCACCTCCTTACAATGTATATACATGGAAATAATAATATCCAGAGCGATCAAATCCGGCCAAAATAGTGTTTTATCCTTGACTATTGGAGTAAAACTTACCATCGCCCTGGATGGGGATTCATTTCATCACCTCATTGTATTGCATGTACTTAGGATAGAATGGATCACCCCAATCACTATGCAGGCGACTTATCTCACCCCAAAATTTATTTTATTTTTGTATTATTTTTGTCTTTGCCCAGAAGTGTCCTCCAGAGGCAAAAAACCCCACCACGTGTATATCTGTCCCTTTACTGATAAATTAGAAAGTTCTAATGACATATGGACGGATTTAGGAGCCCCAGACCCCCTTATAGTGTGTCGCTGACAGCTGATCACAAGGACCAGAGACTGTAAACTCTGCAGCACCATGTGTAGAGAGTATTGTCACCAGCAAAGGGAAAGAAAGCCTAGTAGTATTCCTGTATAAAGTAACACTCTACTATTATTTCCAGGAGCCAAACAGTGAAAAAACTAATAATGGGATTCATTACAAACTGCAGTTGTTATACAGTAATGGTAAGTGCTTGCTATTGTCTATTATTCTATATTATTCTATTTATGTATTGTTCGAATCCAGTTAATGAGAACAATAGAAATTGGCAGATCAGAATGCAAAGTTTTCCTACAAGTAACTGGTGACCTTTTCCATTCCCAACTATCACTAAAGAAAATATTTGGATCTGATATATAAATATATATATTTTTTTAATCATTTGCTGAATCTAACCATTTGGATTCAGACATTTCCGTAGTCAGACATCAACTTTTTCTTGCATTTGTGTTAAAACAAAGCAAAAAGAATACGATGAATAAAAAAAATAGGAAAATAGACTAAAATAATAAGGAAAATATATAAAGTAGTAAATATAAAATGGAGTTGCACTATGCTAAATGCACGGCTGACACATATGATATTAATAATAATTATACTGATTAGTAATACTTCATATATTAATTATGCATCGCAATTATATTAATGGACGACTTATATTTTTTTTACCCTATGCAGGAGTTAGAACAGAACAAGATTTATACGTACGGCTAATAGATTCAATGACCAAACAGGTGAGAATGTTTTGATACATTGTATCCTGTGTAAAGTTTACTTGATTATTGATATTGTTGTCAGTATCAGGACTCTGCAGCTACATATATATATATATATATATATATATATCTGTGTGTAGTTAGTGTAATATATATATATATATATATATATATATATATATATAAAACTGTTATAGGGAGTCAGGAGCACATTGTATGGCACATTGTATGGATCCCCATGTTATTATTATATATGTAGTAAGGTGAAAAGGCAGCTTGTTCCTATCTGCTCTCTCTTCACCTCTTAGCCCCCCATCTCCATAATTCAAGCTCCAAGCTCCAGGGGTCACCAGAACCCGTCCATTTCCTCCCTCCATCACCCAGTCCCTGTCACAGCTTGTAAATAACATAATTACACCGAGGTGCTTATTAAATAATTTAACCTGTCGTGTACAACTTCCCTGATAGCAACTAAAGGTTATCAATAAAATCCACTGCAATTATATAGGGGGACAGGACAGTGGAATCCATTCAATAGTCCAATGCACTACTGTACTATTCTATCTATCTATAGAAATGAATGCATATAATATAAATATTTATATACTTATACAAGCATCATTCTAATAACCCATTATAATGCACCCTAATGGGATCAGTGCCATCCCTACCCTATTGACAGCCCAATATTTAGGCGCAGGCAAAAGAACAAACTTGTTATTTCTGTTGTCTCCTTAGCCCAGTTGATTTCGGATTTGTCATTGATGCCACTTGAGTCGCCTCCTAAGGAGGAGATGAAGTGACAGGCAGCAGGCAGGGGGACCCTGGACCCTTGAGCACTGCTATCAATGCTGTACACAGGACTCCATTCATTCTGGAGCCCTCTCCACTTGACAATGTCCCTTTTATTTCCTTTGTATACAAACAGCTAAATGTTTTCGGAAATCGCTGCTGACTAATTAACGGGGCCATGAAGCTGATGAATAAGTTTTAGTGCAAAAAAACAAAAATTACAAAAACAGCCAAACAGGGTCAATCCTGCAACTCCCTATTTATTGTGCGTTTAGCTGGTGGCATGTGAGCAGAGCCTGGAATCCAGGGCATTTCATCTCCTCATAGCCCAGTAACTGATCAAAGAGTCAATGGTGCTGAACCGACAGTTTATGGATTCCTGTTTGTGCTACATAACCAAAAATAAATCATTTCTAAATACTAGAAGGAGAGGGAGACAATCAGCACCAGTCCTATAGCAATGCCTGGATCCACAAACATGTGCAGGGACACATCAGTGTTGTGTCTGTGCAGGCTGCTGGTTTGCAAACACTGGCTGTTATTAAAGCTGTTCTGTTATATTATTATTATTGCTACACATATGTAGCCCCTGTACTTCCAGCAGCGCAGGCAACAGGCGTCGGATACAACCCTGTCATGCACTACAATACACTTCGGCTCCATCAATTCTAATAATAATATCATGGGAGTAGTAGTACACTTAGAAACACTCTCTTATTTATAGATAGGATTTGCAGAAT
The DNA here is from genome assembly GCA_947044405.1 of Leptodactylus fallax. Lineage (NCBI taxonomy): Eukaryota > Metazoa > Chordata > Amphibia > Anura > Leptodactylidae > Leptodactylus > Leptodactylus fallax. Next base: position 1,476,791 of record CAMRHE010000055.1, read on the forward strand.
TTGTTGCATCATTGCAGCTCTATAGAAATTAACGATCTAGGAAGCTTTTGCTAATATCTAAAGACACACCACATTAGTCCAGCCATAAAATTGCAATTTTTCCGACTACCAAGTTGAGCCTTCATTGAATTAATTTTAGCGTTAATTTTCGCGTCTCCTATTATTACATCACACCCCCTGTAAATATAGATGTAGTCGCAGGGTAAGGGAATACGGACGGCGCAAGAATTATGCGCAGAAGTCTCGGAAGTGGCGCTGAAAGTGTCCAAAAAAAAGTTGCAATCCCATGAATATCTTTAGGAGGTGTAGAGATGAAGGAGTTTGCAAATCTTCTCCAGCAGCAGGTCCAATGTTGATTTTTTAATTCTTTTTTTTGTAGAATGATTCCGTATTGCCGGGTACGTCTGCAGGTCTGTTTGGGTCATAGGTTTGGATGGTTGAGAAGGATAAGAGGTGACAGGCCCCTGCTCATACATGGAAGGGGGGCTCCATGTGTTCAGGATTAGATCCGTCATTCCCTAGTCTAGGACACAGTTGATCCAGATGATTTTGGTTAGTAAGAACAGGGCGCAGGAGCTGCACAGTGTGTAAAGTGATGAGACCCAGATGGATGGAGAGGGGAACCTGGATGAGATGCTGTATGAAGCCCCCCTGGAAGCCTCCTTAGATGCTTAGCGCTGGATTAGAAGGAGTTGAGTCTCTGTCCATGATGTGTGACCGAGTTATGGATACACAGCCCCGGGTTAGCCTTGCGCAGGGTGCGCACTGGTTTTTGGAACGCGCGGCGTAAGGATAACGCGTTCAGCCGGTCTCTATGGCACCAAGCCCGGCTTAGAAGTTGGCTCGTCCATGGCTGGCAATACAGTCACATCTCAGAGCCGGGATATGTGACACTCAGCCCTGGAGGAAGTTGTACTGCAGCCCCCTCCATCCTCCATCGCTTCCCAATCCTTCTCCATCCAGCTAGGATTGCGCACCTATAGCCCCGCACCATCTGTCAGAGCCTATGCTCAAAACCCAGTCATCCGTACTCCCAGACACTCTGCCTTTTTACCAAAGAAAAATCATTGTTAGCACTTTCAAAATAAACAGCAGATTGCCCATTAGCACTTTCTTCCTAAATATCATCCAGTCATCAGCAGATTGTGCGCTCAGGGCTGGGGGCTCCACAAGGTTCTTAGCAGGGACCTCCAGGTTTTAGGAGAGCTTTTCTTTTTATGGACAGAAATCCCACTTGTTTGTCTTTTTTTTTTTTTGCATTGCAATAAAATATTTCCTTTAGGATTCAGTCATATAAATCTGCAAAACACATATTGAATGTAACAACATCTGCCCTGCAATTGAATGACACTGATAGTGCACCTATAGAAAGTTCTAACAGATTATCTATCTATCTATCTATCTATCTATCTATCTATCTATCTATCTATCCAGTATCTATCTATCTATATATCTAGTATCTATCTATCTATCTATCTATCTATCTATCTATCTATCTATCTATCCATTATCTATTTATCTCCTCCAATAAAGGGTTAAACCTGATACCTTCTCCTAAATGAGGTCAGCTGTAATGTAACATCACCAGTTCCAGTATTGTAAGAGTTGACATTTCAATTGTGGGGGGGGGGGGGAATTATTCATTCACACTCTGCAATGGGGTAAATTTGTGATTCCCTATTAACCCCCCAGAGATGTAAAAGGACAAGAAGGGGGTGTGGGAATTTGTGGTCCCCTTGAGAGGTAACAAGCTGGGGGGTAAATTTTAACCCCCCTCCCCTGGAGAGGTCAGTGGCAGCACTGCAGGTGTTAATGATCCCCTGACACCAGTAAACGGCTAATAATGTAGAGGTTAATAGTGTGTAGATTGTAGGGCCCATGTCTCTAGTTTATAATGGGAGACTATAGGCCAGGGGCACAGAGGATCCCTTGTCGCATGTTACTGCCACCTACATGAATGAAAGGGCATAGCAAGGCCTTGGTGTGGTCAGCCAGCACCAGGCATGTGTCCAGCCCCTGTGGGATGGATGAAGTGCAATCAGAATATTTTTTCTTCATAACCTTAGCTAGTATGTGTACATGCACTTTAGCCATGGCGCCCCCTTCAGGGGAATTTGGTTATGACATAGGTGCATTGTTTTACATAGGTGTTATCCTTACACCTCTCTACCTTAATTCCCTTTATACAGGCAATTATCTACGAGGGTCAAGACAAGAACCCCGAAATGTGCAGAGTGCTCCTAACACACGAAATTATGTGCAGGTAAGAGGCCTATGGCTCATATAGGGTGTTAACCTGTTTGGCGCGGGTGACTTACACATGGCCTAACAAAACCTTGGCACACAAATGTGATTATTCTATTAGTTTCTCATCCATTGTGCACAGGCCTTTTTTCCGACGACTGCCATGCGTACGCCTATAGACCCATCGTGTGCTATTCTAAGTACATGGCATTGTAAAAATAGATGAGAATAATGCATTTCCATTTGTAGCAGCCGGAGATAAAGCTGCTGACTGTTTGGACGAGCAGATTAATATGTTGCCGGTGTGACGCCAATATATTCAAAAATGAGAACAGGCCGTGCATGATGGATCTGTCATTGATGCTATAGGAGTCGAGAGATCAGCTTGAGCCTTTTTATTTATTTAGGTCTTATTTTTGCATGCTACCCCCTCCTCCCCGCCCCGATAGATAAAAATGGAAAGTGTTTTGTACTTATTATAGAGCTCATGTATGTGAGAATTGGATTTTGATACTGCCACTTAACCTCTTCCCTTGAGCAGTCCTATAATGTTTAGATTGGTGTTTGATGACAGGCGCATTACTCCAGATCTGTGTCAAAAGAACAGTTTCCCACCTGTTTCTTTCCCGAGCAGCGCAAGAGTTTCACCTCTATGTGGCGAATAAAAAACGCATCATTGGATTTGTGTGTGTGGCATGTAAAATAACGTGGCGAGGGGGACGGGGAGGAAGGAGCAGTGTTGTGCACCTCGGGCTACAGTAGCACTCCTCATACTCTAAGGGGCATACTATTCCTTGCTATTATGCTTATTGCCTAAATGCCATTTCTGAGCAGACATATTGTTACAGCTCTAATATACAAAAGCTGACTTTTCCTCATATCAGGTAATAAATATAAATTACAACCAATAAAGTGGAATTTCTTTATTATCCACTTCTGCATGTACTGCAATTAACATAGAAAGTGCACAGATGTGATTTAAGCTGTAAGTGGAAGACTGTAGACTTTTCTTTAATCACTTTAGCTGTCAGCTTTAAAAGGCTTTATATACTTTGCCTACCATATGGTGTTAATTTAGCTAATTTAGACATGTAACCATTATACAAGTATGCTTTTTTAGAATGCAAGAAGCATAACATTTTTGTTTCATTTCTGCTTTAATTAAAGTTTCAATAATGGAGTTAAGGTAGGCTTAGAAGGAGGAACAATGGAACTTTCCCATAGATGCCTTCATGCCTTTGTAGTCATAATTAATAAATGCCCGAAAGAAATATCGGTTGAAGGTTGCATCTTGCGTCTTTCCCAAAAATAACAGCTTGACAATTAGAGGTAAACAAAAGCTGAGGCTATGAAAAGTTATTCCCAGACCTCCCGCCTTTTCCTTCTTCTTCTCCCTTCGCTGCTAAAAAAAAAAAGCAACGTGCTCCTTGCTACATTTCCGTGTTGCAAAATTTGATATTTTTCTATATGACCCCTCGAGTGCAAATATTTGGGCCTAGTGTGCAATGTGTCCAAGTGGGAATTTTTGTTTTAACTTTTTTATTTGGTGCAATTTCTTTGACTGTAATATTTAACATTCCTTTTTTTTTTTTTTTTTTTTTACCAGTCGATGCTGCGACAAGAAAAGTTGTGGCAACAGGAACGAAACCCCCTCAGACCCTGTTATCATTGACAGGTAAGATCTGCCTCTTGTCTGCTCTTTACATGTGCTCTGTTCTGTACCCCACGGATCCATGTTTTTGTAGTGCAGCCTTGAGTTTATTCTGTTGCTCATTGTCCTCGGCTGTTACCGTGTCCAGGTGGGTTGACTTGGAAACCTGGTGCATCCCTCTGTAGGGAATCGGTAATTACTTGTGAGTTGTCAGGGGAAGCAGTTTCATCTGCTTCTGCTCTCACGGTGGCGAGCTCTCCTGCCTAGCGAGGTTTTTTTTTTTTTTTTGGCTTTAAGTGTAAAGAGATGTCAGAGAATGCATTGTGCTAATTCGTTAACAAGTGGTTCATTCTATTTTTTTTTTTTTTTTTTTTTCGGCAGTGGCGTTGCCCCCTCCGGTAGAGACCTGGGTGGCAGAGTATTGCATTTGTTGTCCAATGTTAAAATTAATTTAATCTGCCATCAATTAAGTTGGAAATGCATTCTAATTTCCACCCCCCAATTCTAGCTGTCATTTACGTTGCAAAGCAAATAGGTAACTAACAAACCAAAGTTACCCTAATTGAAACTGATTGCACATGCTGGTTGCATTTCCTGAAATGCATTTAGGCAAACACATCAGCTGGTTGTCGTCTTTAGGTTTATGTCATTGATTTTTTTTGGATTTTTTTTTTTTTGGAATTTTCAAAACACTTCGCAGATATTATTGATGCTTGTGATATTACCAAATGACCCCCCCTCCCCTTAATGTTGAGCCAATCATATGGCATATGTATGATTGGCAGTCGGTGCATAGATGGTACCCAACGCCAGGCCATTTGAATGTGAAAAGAGGGAGGTTTCCAATGTTTTGACTGGTGGTAGGGGTGGCGGGAGGGTTTGCATTTCAGCAGCTTTCATTACAAATTTATCTTTTGATCATGAACTTTGCTGTCCAGCGAGTGAAAAATTAAATCCGGAAAAGTCCTACAGTTAAGCCTCCAGAAATATGCAACCACTAGTAGAGAGCAATGCTAATGTTTAACTAGGCGGAATATCTGTTTGCTTAGTGGGGAATGTTAGGTATCTGACAGGAGGGACATCTCTCTTATTAGTAATCAAATAGGTTTGGCCAGTTGTTCCTTCCACTCTGAGACTTTGTCAGGCAACAAGTTCAACACTTGGTAGAATCCCAACATCAAAATTTAAAAAAATAACACTGTTTTTGTCTTAATTTAAATTTTTTTTGTATTTTTTTTTTATTTGGTGGTCATTTAAAATTAGATAATTCTTCCTATTAGATCATACCATGACTTTGGCCAAATGTCTTACATTTGTCATCTCTTACGCGTTAATGATGGCGATAAAAAAAAAAAAAAAAAATTGAAGGCTTTTAACAGTGTGACTCCATCTGTGCATATGAATTTTTTTTTTTTTGTCATCTGATCCACTTTGCATGGAGTGTTCTTTGACTTTAGGAAAGTCTGATTTTCTAATCCGTTCATTAATGTATCGGGAGGGATACATCAGCTATCTAGTGCTAGATGAATTATACAACTGATTATTGTTATATTGAAGTATTTCAAGTGCAAATTGAAACTGTATTTGTACCTTAGACAAGTGCCTTATAATTTGATATTCTGGAAGCATCAGAAGGGAAGAAGGGAGAAAAAAAAAATCAGAGAAACATTTAGTTAATGGCTTCACCATGTTTATTTGAATAAGGAAGATTGAAACTCCATTTACGCCTCGCATAAATGCTTTGGAGATCTTAATTATTGATGGAAAAATCTGCCGTGCTTCTAAATTTAAAGATATGACAATTTTATAGGAATTTCAATCATTTTTTTCAATTTTAGTCCGACCATAGTATTTTTTTTTTTTTTTTTAAATCTTCCTTTAAGAGCCGTGATGACATCACACTCAGTGAGTACAGTCATCCTATTACCCTCCGGTATATATTATAACTTGGGCCAATGCTGCTTGTGAAAAGGAAATATTAAAATAAAAATGTCAAAAATTGTCAAAAATACACTGAGGAAATATTAAAATAAAATAAAAAAAATGTGAAAATTGTCAAAAATACATTGAGGCGGAAATCCTGGCTATTAAATGAGGAGCTGGCAAAAGGTTCATTTCCTAATAGTGATATTTAATGTCTGTCCTGCTTTATTGGCCAGTGCTCCTTCCAAATTGCAATGTTTAATACTCTAGCATTCTAGTTATTTTGGTCAATTTACAGTTCTCCACAAGTAGTGTGACCACATGGCTACTTGGCGTTAAAGTGAAATATGCACAATTATCTCTCATTAGCTTTCCCCCAGCCTTTGGACATTATTCAGGCTTAGATACTTTCCTTACTTACTACTCCCATTCAGTAGAATAAGTCTTGACAGTAATGAGAATGTAATAAAAAAAAAACAAAAAAAAAATACGCAAAGCTTTATAATCCTCTATTTTATATAAGACTTCGTCTGTTGAAAATACCTGTCAACCAACATTACCGGCCCAAGTGTGACAGATTTGCCACAGTAATGGCAACAAATGAATGAAGTTGTCATTTTCCCTTTTGGAGATCAACATGAAATTAATTTACCGAGCAACTGACGGAATTTGTTTGAATTTTCAATATTTAAATCTATAAATAAGGTGACAAAAAAATGATGGTTAAAAATAAAAAAACGGTAACAAAAAAATTGCAGGAAGTGTAAGCAATAATATTATTAAATATTTATTAAATAATATTCCGTGGGAATTTTTCTAAAAAATGGTATAATAAGAAAGGCAAAGGGGGCTATATTTTCTTTGTGGTATTTCTGAAAAGGATGAGGGTATCATATTCATAGTGGAATAATGTTTTCTTGGAAAACACAAAAGCAGATGTTCCTCATTAGGAACACCCATTGTCTACATATCACAGCTATGGACAGATAAATCTATCCTATTTCACCGGTACATTCCTATAGCTGTAAATGATTACAGGATGCTGCTGTGACTTCTAAACCCAAACCACACTATAGGCCGATATAATTCTTTTCAGCCATCACATACCATGTTTTATTGCAACCTATGGAAATTCCTGGTGAGATCCATTCTACTGTACTTCCACTTGGAGGAGTTTTTTTTTTTTTTTTTTTTTCTTTTCCCTTGTTTGACTTCTCTGTACACAAGGAGCTCATTTCTGTGTGTTGGGAAGTGAAAAGACTGATTGTGGAGGAAGAAAGAGGGAGGCAGGGATTACATTACTATGAAAACATGAAGCAGCAAACTGGAGAAGCACTGGCAGCCCAGAGGCTGGGTACTGTGACTCTGCTTACTCTGTATCACTAATAGCATGCTCTGCAATGTATTTCCAGATGGTGCCATCACAGACATACTGCTGGTTGGCATCTCTGTGGGTAGTAATGCCCCCCTCCAAATAAATTTGGCATTATTCTATAGAGTTTAGGAGACTTATCATTCCAAGTGTGTCCTACTTTCCTGTATGTAAGCCAGACATCTGTTTATCCCATTTTCTTTCATACAGAGTTGGAAAAGCTTGAGATTTGGGGAAGGGGGAAGACTAAGAAGAAGAAAAAAAAAAAAAAACTTTTGCCATATTTAACAGCTGCTGCTAAATTTCATAGTGGTAGAGTTGTATAGCTATGTCATGTCCAACACTTGGAAAAAAAAAAAATTAAAAAGTGTAAAAAAAAAAAAAAAAAATGGATACATTAAACAATAAGTGAATAAAAAATAAAAATAGAAAAAAGTATAAAAAATTGTCGGCAATTTTTTGAATGACAGAAATATTTGATGTTTTTTTTTTTTTATTGAGTAACACATTTTTTTCTAATTGTAAAACAGTAGCTGAAGACTGATTGGAGTTTTTGTAGCAAACAGTGTTTCCTTTCACTTCCTGTCTCAAAGGTCATAGAAAGCTGACCTTTGCTGGCAGCCCTAGTCGCTGAATTATTCATGTGATTGACTTTTTGTCAGTGCACACAGTTGTGCTCTGGGACATTTTATTCATTTACCTCATTTAAAGCGCCTTTCTGCACCTGTTCTAGTATTAATATCATGTAATTTGGGCCTAATGCCGATTTTGCTGAGCACTCATTATATTTTTTATTAGCTATATTTCCAAACGATTATGTATGATTATTACACAGCCTTACAAACAGCTATGGGTTATTCCCTAGACCTTTTACACTCTCCATGTCAGGTTGTTTCCAGAAGCAAGGAGGGTAAACATTTGACCAGTTCCAGTGTTTTCCATTTTTTTGCATTATTTTTCTTTTTTTTTTTTTTTTTTTTTTTTTATATTCCTACCCCTTACCCAACCAGAGAGAACTTAGAGGGCTCTCCCTCATGGCTTTGTGAAAGCATGATTAAATCCAGCGCTGCGGAAGCTGTACAAATGCCAGCATTTATAAGGTCAATGCTTTTGTTAAAAATGCTATGTAAATGAGGATCTGCAAAAAGGGACATTAAATAAAATTAAATTCATTGTCTTCTTTAATGTCATTTACATTTTGGCTAAGCCTTGGCCTGTCAAGGAGGATTTTTTTCTAATAATTTTAATTACACATCACTTAGAGATCCAAGGATTTCTTTTCAGTAGAATTTGGATAACCTGCACGAAATGATTGTTTTGTTTAACTTTGGAAATGACAAAGTGTCGTAGCATTTGCATAATGCCCTCAAGACGGTCAAACTGGTTTATTTTATATTTTTTAAATTTTTTTTTTAACCTTTTTAATTTTTTTTTTTATTACGCCAAGACTGGTTTATGTCTAGATGATATTGCGCTATGACTTCTGCTTTACAAGGTGTCTGCATGGTTCAAAGACCTCAGTAATAAATTGTTATTTTGTGAGTAAACAGCTCCTCTGTCGTCTTCCCCCTTTCTCCCGTAAATTTGGCATTGATTTCAAGGATATAGGAAAATTTTGATTAATGGCCATGTTGCTGCCTGACACAGAATTAGTGAGTGAAAGATTAACACCTCCAGTCTTATAAATGTAGTCTTGGAATAAGGTCAGATTATGGATAATTTTGATATGATCTAAGTCGTGTCAACATTATTCAGCCATCCTTGTAATGGTTGGGGAATATGAGGACATCCTTTGGGTAGTATCTTCTCTGTTGTTGTTGGCGGTAATTAGGGCGATAAAGTGATATTCCTAGATCTATATCTTCATTCTTCTTCAAAGATAACAGGTAGCCTTGATATGTCCCATGATCATGGCGATAACACAATTCCACTGTTCAAAATTTTTGATCAAATTTTTCGACCAAAATTCAACCTCTATATCTGTACTTCCACTAGTGTAATATCAGTGTTTTTACATGTCGGCGCTTTTGAATGTAGGCAAATCTAGTAAAAGGTGAATCTTCTTGCTTGTCTCAACTGCAAAGGTTATCATCATCTACATTTCAATTCCACATCAAAATTCCGAGCACTGCATCCAACCCCACTAATTTTAAAACACTGCACAAGTATCCACTTCTAGCCTCTCTGGTAATAGCAGATATGATAGGAAACACTCTCGGATGTATTATTAGTGGCAGATCAAGTAGGGGTGACAAGGCGTGATTCTGAATTGAAACGCGTTACATCTCCAGATTAGGATCAGCCAACGCCGAAGAAACAGGGTCAACGACTTAGCCATTTTTCATAATTTTTTTTTTTTTTATTGTCTTCTCCTCCCTGCACGGTTTGATAGAGCCACCAAACCTCTTGAAGTACACAGACCTCTGGCATCCTCGTATTGCTCTAAAACATATGAAAGCAGTATGTGTTTGTGCGGAAGTGGGTGGGTGGGTTCTCGGAGAGCCCTGTCAAAAACTATAGCCATGAGTTACTCTGATATTAACCATTCTGTGCTTCTGTTGTGGCCTTATCAGGTGAAAAGGAAAGATACTGCAGGCCTATGTAGTTTTCTTTGATGACTTGGACGAGGCCATGGAAAAATCGACTGAGTTAATGTTTTTGGCCTAACAGGAAGGAGTAATCAGATAGGGAATGTGCTGGAGTTTTTGGTCATAAAATGAAAATTTCTCTGTATTCTGTGAACTTTATTATAATCTCATTGTGACCTAACACTAGGCTGTTCATTGGGTTTAGTGATTGTTTACAAGGCTGTATTCACTCCGATCTTGGAAGCCACTTGCTTAAATAAAAGACTGTTCAAGAAATGGAAGGTTGCCTTTAGTAAGTAAACTATCCGCTGTGTTCATTAGCGCGGTAATCTTTGATCTAGCAGTGCAGCGCAACACAGCAAGTTCTGATTTTAAGTAGCGTGTTCTCATTACTTTCTAAGCAGTCTGTCAAATTATTTACTTAACGAGAAGTGGATGTTTTATTGTTTGCTTACAACTGGCCAGCGCAAGGAGCCAAGCGACACATTAGAGTCTATGTTGAGCTTCTTATAGTCAGAGTTAGGTCAAAATTGGTCAATGGTCTTTTTTTTTAACAACTAAATTACAATATCTAAGAAGCCTGAAAGGTGTGTGTATATTTGGAACCATTTATGGAACCAACATGTTTTGTGGCGCCAGGTTTCATAGGCCATGTCCAGGGTTTGTATAACTATCATTAATCTCATTTTCTTTATTCTTTTTCCTATTCTTCTTTCTTTATCGTCTGTCACCATCTACGTTTCTTCCTCATCGTCTTCTCCCACCTCAGTTTTCACTTTCACTTGTTTTTCTTCCTCTTCTTTCTTTCTTTGATTTTATCTTCTTCATCCATTTCATTATCCACTTCTCTCTCTCTCTCATATATATATATTCTTCTTCTGCTTCTTCCTCTTGTCATCTTTTCCTCTTATTCTGTATCTTTTCTCTTCCTCATCTCCTTTTATTTCTTGTCTTTTCCCATCTCAGGGTCCTCTTCCACTTCTTTTTATTCCTTCCTCTTCCTTCCTCATCTTCATTCTTTTCTTCTTCCTCATCATGTCATTTCCTTCTTCTTAAATGTATATTTTTCTTATTTCTCCTCCCCTATTTTCTTCCCCCTCTTCTTTTCTTTCTATTCTTGCTTCCTTAATCTTTTTTTCCTCTTCCATATCATCTTTTCTTTCTGGTCTTCTTCCATCTTTCTTTCTTCCTCCTCTTCCACTCCCTCCCCCCATGTTTCTCTTCCTCCTATTCATCTTCTTGCTACTTCTTTTCTCTATCATCTTCTATTTCCTCTTCCTTGTATGTTTTTATTTCTTCTCCTCTTCTACCTCCATCTACTTTTCTAAATCTCTTATTGTATATGTTTTATCCCTCCTCCATCTCCTTTCTCTCCTCATTCTTCTTGCATTATCCCATTTTTTTCTTTCCCTCCATCTCCTTTTCCTCCTCTTTGTCTTTTCTCTCCTCTCTCTTACTTTTTCCCTCTTCTTCTTGACACTTGACTTGACACTTGACATTCTGAAGAGGCATATAGAAAAGACCTAAAGGAAAAAACATAGGATGCAGCAGGCCAAGTACTTGCATTGTGCCTGTCCTATATAAGTAATGGATGGTAGCTGTAATCCAGATGTAGGAGTGCTGAATTTGCTTTCTATATGTTAAGGGCTATAAAGTTTTGTTGAAGTTATTATAATTGGCAGACTGGCCTCGTAATTAAGTTGTGATAATTTTATTCTGAACATGGGATGTATCACTGTCTTTCATTCATGTCTATGTAGTGTGGTGGGTAGTGTTAATGTGGCTTGGATTCGGCACATGGTCTTTGGCTGTGTATTCAGCTTTATCGTACTGCCACCGGAATTGTCGTTTCCTGGTGGACTTCTGAAGAGCTAGTTAAATAGTATTGGTTGAGTTGTTTCATGGTTCCCCTTCTGAGAATGTAATTTGACAAGCGTTGTCATTGAGGCAGTGCCACTAGGCCTCAGTTACGGGTTAAAGTCTCTGAAATGATGTTAAACTCACATAGAAGTCATTGACTGTTCATTGTACTTTGGGTGATTTAACCCATAATGCAGCATGATGAATCTACTAGCAAATCTAGAGAGGCATTTGTACAGAGCTGGCATAATGTACCAGTGTCAAGCCTGATAGTAGATTATAATTCTGCCATCATACGTATACACCTACTGGCTGTGAACCAATGTGTTATGCAATACGAAGTCTGAACCTTCACCTGTACTTTTAGTATAACTCATAGCCATGATGTGCAAACTGTGCAGCTGCCAAAGAGTTAAATGACAATTCAACCCTGCTACATCTGTATGATGAAATCTAACTTTTTGGAGACTTCTAACCCAGCACTTAAGTGAAAGGCTCCATTGAACTTTGGCATCCTCATTAGCATGAATTGTGCAAAATAAAATTTCAAAATTGTAAAATTTTGATTAAAAAAAAATTGGATGCATTTCTATTCATATGCATGGCGGGTCGGTTGTCCATGCTAAATTTAATGTATATCCATATTTGTGCAGAGTGCTTGTGTGGTACGTGGTATCCTCGCATCTATATGTTTATTGAGAAGCATGCATTCAGAACATGTGTATATACATTTTGTTTTAATTCCCTACGGTTTACATTTTCTCATTTACTAGTAAAATGAAAACAGAGAGAGACCAGCGGTTACATACATGTGGTGAGGATTAGATAGCCCATGCTGCATTTCTCGGGTTCCTTGTAGGGGGGCTAATGATACACTTAAGACTCCTTGATTGTTGTGGCAGTGGAATATCTGATGGAAGCAATGGCAGATTAAATCTCCAGTGATAGAAACTGACACTTAGAGCAGGCCAGGAAGTGATTGACAAGGAAGGCTACAGGAAGTGAAAAAAAAAAAATAAAAAAATTTGGGAGCTTAACCTGTACTTGGCAGAGCTTGCAAAACTTGCACTCCAAGAAAATGAAAACCATTCAAGTCGAGGAGGTTGCCAGAACACAAGCTCCTCTTGTTAGTTTATCTTAATGGGGAATCTTTCAAAAATGTTTGCGGTCAAATCTATACAGACTATGAAACTGACATGGCGTTACTTGGGGTTTTCACATAAAGTGTGCGGATCAGTGAAAATACTGTTCGGAGCTGCAGATTAATTGAGTCAGTTTATAGAAGTAAAAAAAAAAAAAAAAAAAAAAAAATTAAAATAAAAAATGTGGTGTTAGTGCCATTTGTTTATATGGATAAAGGTTCTTATGTGGTTTATGTGATTGTTATGGTTAGTGTAGCCTAAGTTTCTAATTATATTGAAGCCAAACAGACTTCACTGCTAACGTTTGTTCAGTTGTACTTTGGATTAGTGTGCAAGTTGCGCACCCCCTCCAAAAAAAATAAATAAATACAGCCCCCCCCCCCGCAAAAAAAAAAAAAAAATCCCAAAAAATAAAAAATTCCAAAAAGGGTACAGTGGGTTAATGTGATACTTCTACCATAAGAAGGGGAATTTTCTCAGCAAGTCATCCCTTAATGTGAGGTTATGGGTGAATAAATCGAAACGCATAGTTTGGAAATGGCAGTAGAGACAGTATTGTGTTTTCTCAATAATTCACTAGGAAATGAGTTTAACATGTGTGGAAAGGAAAAGACATACATTTGTGTTGTTGTAAGACATGTAGCATGGCCCTAGCTAACGGAAAGAGACGGCTCCAGCTTGTCTCTACTGAGAGACGAAACACTGTTACACATCTGGTGAGAAAGTGCAGCTTCTGACCTATCACTCACTGGACTCCTGTTGCCATGCTAGAAGCATGGAGGAGCTTGTTAGTAGTTAACATGTGGCTTGCCAGTTGTCTTCATGGTACCAGTCTCTGCATTTGCATTCCCAGGACTAAAGAGTGATTTTTTTTTTTTTTTTTTTTTAAAGATGAGTTTGCATTTTTTAGTTACAAAAATTACATTTTAACTTTTATATATATATATATATTTTTTTTTTTTTTTAAAAACTTTTGATTTTTTTTTTCAAATCACTGCTAAATAAGAAGTTAAAAAAACAAAAAACAAAACTCAAAAAATAAAAGGTATTGAATCAGGCAGGGTGGGATTTAGGAATAAAGAAAATAACCAGTTCCAGGGGCTAGTAGTGTCATATAACAGTGACATATGTGCAGTGAAAGGACTTGGTTGATTGTGAGTAGTATAATGGACACTTCTTGTTCATGAATGCAGTAGTGGTGCTCTGCAAATTAACCCTTTCACAAGCTCTGCTGAGGCTGCAAAGGCACAGAAGGCTCAATTAAGTTGGGAGACCAAAAAAAAAAAAAAAAATAGTAAACCTAAAACCCCAACAGTTGGAGAAGGGTTATTAATGTATAATGAAAGGGCACAGGTTCCTTTTAGTTGGGATAATAGCCAGGAAACTGAGTTGGTGTTGGGTATTGTGTGGATTGTCAGGATTTTTTTTTTTTCAATAGTCCAAAGTAGATTTTAATTTTTCCACCTTCTGTCATTAACGGCATAAGGAAGCGAAGGCCTTTGGGATGATAATGTCATGTTTTATGAGTCTTATAGTCTATTGCTAATTGCATAAAAATTGGACCTGACCCCAGTGTGTTGCATTGAGCTGTATTTTATAGGGTAGACAATTAATGCAAAAATCAGAATAGAAAATTGTACACCCTATAGTATTTTTAGATGGTATTTTTTGAATTGAAAATCCTTCTGTATTTGTAGTATAGGAGAGCATAGTCTCCCCATTCAACCATTGGGTATATGGAAAGAAAAAATTGTATTGAAAAATTTTTTGCTAAAAGTATGAATCAGTCATGCTTTTAGGCCCCCTAAATTACCCCCCTCACCCCCAACATAGGGAGGCAATGAGGCTTTTACTTGGCTGGGCCGTTGTAACTTCTTGCCTCCCAAACCTGAAATGCGTTGTGTTATGTTCTTACTTACTAAAGGGACTGTCCAGCTTTAATTGGATGAGCCTGTGAAAACATAGCACAACCGTCTGCAGAGACTTATGAGTGGCATTTAATGAGAGAAACAAATGGGATTTTTCTGCAGTTAAGTATGAATTCACACCCACAGCATTTCCTTCACATTAGGCAAGTTTTTGTATAATCAAATCAATATGCTTGGATGCTGTCGTCCCCCTGGTCGAATCTCCTCTGTCATTTATTTCTTGATATTCTGTTACTGAAATGCAGCCAAAGTGAGGTCCCCCCCCCCCATCTATTTCTATTTTCCAAGTATACTGTAGCAATTTGTCCTTTGACACAAAAAGATTGGGTTAGGAAACAAGGGGGGCGGGATAGATCGAATTGGACATGGTGTTAGTCCCAACAATTTGAGGTCAATGGGCACTGATATGGACAAAGCAGTGAAGTCATCTGTTACTTGTAAGATGTGTGTATTGGTCCTTGGCTACAGTGAGGCCCAAGGGAAGCCCAATGGATTTGGAAAAAAAATGCTTTTCGAAAAAGCTGGAATAAGAACAATTTGTTACATTTGACACGTTGGTTCTAAATATAACAATACTTTTCCCAAAGATCATTAATTTCAACCTATAAATGACTTATGCAAGTTAATAATCTCTTCCATAGCCCATAGTGCTAAGGAACATGCATACCTTTGCTGGAGTAGCCATTTTTTCAGTAATTACCCTCCATACCTTATGGCCTTTGACGGATCTATCATTATCGGGACCATCACTCTGCATGCACTTATATTGAGCCAGTATGAGCCCTGCTCCAATGTAAGGGGAGGGAAATTTGGAAGAAGCCTGTCCTTAGCTGAATGCATTCTTTTGGTAATGTAATTTCTTTAGGCTATTTGTCTTTACAAGTGAATCAATGTTCATGTTTCCTCAGACCTGACTATAATTACTCCCAGCAATTACTGCATCCAGAACCCTTTCTCCAGTCCAAAACACATTTGTTCCCATTTATTAGGCTGTAAGCAGTAACTAATTTACATTGTTTTAGAGGGGGCTTGGTGCTTGGGTAATTTATTGCATGTGCTGGAGGTAAAACAAAGTTGACCACTATGCAAGAAAAAAAAAAAAATTACACAAGCACACACATATATATATAATATATATGTATGTGTGTATATATATATATATATATATATATATATATATATATATATATATGTATATGTGTGTGTGTGTGTGTATATATATATATAAATATGGGTCTGTCAGATATAAAAAGCATTCTCAATAAAAAATTCCAGGTTATTTAAAATATAAAAAGCAAAGAAATGAAAAATTTCTAAAAAAATACATAAAATAAGGGAAAAAAAATCTAAAAAAAGTTACAAAATATTTAAAAAAATACAAAAAACAAAGACACCATAAAAATTTAAAAAAAAAATAAAAAGTAAGAAAATAGGATAAAACCTTCATAAACGTAGAAAAAAAATGGAACAAAGGAAATAATTCAAAAATTTATTTAATACAGTGTATTTTTTTTTTTTTTTTACTATTTTTATGATAAAGCTGCCTGTTTAAGAATCTGCACCTTCATACATCTCCCAGCATCTATTTTTGACTCCCTAACCACCAGAATAGTGACCCTGTTTTAAAGGGAATGGTCCTAATTTCTCCCTCTAAGCTGGAAACTTTTGTTAATGCTCTGAATAAAATATTTGTCAGCAGTCTGTGCTGAACGTGAAAGCACTCCACTGAGGAAACAATGCCTTTACTGTTCCCTTCTCATCATAGCAGATTTCGTTATCAAGTTAGGGGGGAAAAAAAGGCTTGTTTAGGCGAAAATAATGATCATAAATAGAGTTGTAGAGTGCAGCTCTAAGGAAGTAGTGACAGTGCACGCTATCAGGACCTGCAGTTTTAAGGAAATATGAGTGTTCTGATCCAGGGATGCAGTAATTATCTTTTTTTTCTGAAGAATGTACAATGGTGCTAGGATGATGAATTGATCACAGATTGGAACCGTGGTATAACTGTCATGTTACAGAGATAAGAGGGTGCTCAGGGATTGCTCATTCTTTCTGCTAGTTCACAGCCAGCTAGTTTATTAGCACAAATCCCAAATGTTTAGTAAACTCATTAGGTTCCATCTAATGCTAATTTATCACCATAGATGGAAACATAGCAGTTGAAGCCAAAGGACTATACAGAATCCTCACGATTTTCAGGGCTTTTTGATCAATCACCTTCTTACCACTGACGGCCCTTTTTTTTTTTTTTTTTTACGCTTTTAACAGTATGATACTGTGGGTTTAATGCAACAATCCATACAGATCTTCATCGGTTTTCTTCTTAATCGTGACCACCTAAGAGGTTAACATACTAATGCACACTGATCCACGCTGAGCGTTACATGTTTGTGCAAGGATCTTTGGAAATTTTACTTAGCAAAATGTTTTTATTGAGAATTCTAGATAAATGACATACGGTTTATTCTAAAAATTTCCGACTTTTTTTTTTTTTTCTTCTTTTTTTTAATCTAGCTTTTAATGCCCAGTCTCCTGACATTTTCGTACATATTCTATAGTGTTTTTGGAAGAGGATAATAACCTTTGCTTGATCTTAGGCAACAGCTGCAAAGATAATGAAATTCTTATGATATTTCACCAGGTAAAATGTGAATTGCAGAAGAAAAGCTATTGAATTTTTATGGTTCTTAATCGCATAAAATGAGATTCATGGGCCATAGGTATAACTATACTCAGTGGAGTTGGCAAAACTGCAGTTACACCACTTCCCCACTGTGCGGTATCTCGAGCACTAGTTTATTCTTTTTCTAATTTTTATTTTTTTATTGTACTCCTGTAAAAATTATATTCTAAAAACAATGAGGTGTACTATCCAAGGTAATGAAATATGACTTTATATCTGTGTTTGTCCTGCTTTGGAGGCATAAAGAATAGTTTACGGCCCACAGTAATTTGCCTGACTTATGTTCCGAGTCTTGACTTACCTTATGATTACGAACCCTTTGCAGGTTTGCTCACCAGTTGAAATCAGATCTCATCTGCAGCCCGGCGGTATTGATCCGTATTTAACATCAAGGCTCACAATTGATTGCCATTGATTAACAATAAAAAACTTTCTTGGGCGTCACAGCAGCAAGTCCAATACTCTAAACAGAATTGCTCTGTGTTAGTCCATTGACATAAAGCCGTGTGTGTAAAATATAAATGAGTTCCTTTCTCAAAGAGACTTCTCGTTGTCATAAAGGAAATAAGAGACAGTATGTTTTTCCTGTGGCTATTTTATAGTAATACATGCAGGATGGATTATACCTTAGGTTTTCCTCCCAATATTTTTGTACTTTGTACGCTAGCTTTATACCATTGGGTGTATTATTTGGAGGGAACAAATAAATCATGCCCTTGAATGTATGCCCAAGGTGGATTCAACTCTTTACCTCGACACTTGGCACAGATGTCAAGAGAATGTCCACCATGGAGCTCAACCATGGCATGAAAGGGGTTGATTCATCAAGACTAGCATATTATATCCCGGTCTTGATTGCTGTCATTGTGGAGGATTCACCAGGTTCATGACGAGACCTGCGCCTCTTCATGACTTGGAAGTATCCTCTGCTGGACCATGGACACACCATGGTACGCCAGCTGGCATCGCTTTCTGTCACCATTTACGCCACATGAGTATCAGTTGTTTATTATATCCATGCCTTAGCCCACCTACTTTTAGAAGCCAAGTTTTTTTTGCACCATAACATTGGCGAGGATTCTTGGGTGAATCTGGAAGTCATTATCTCTATCAGCATGTTGCAGTGATAAATACAGTACAAGAGTATATCCATTAGGGTAAGAAGGAAATTTTGCACCAACTTGATAAGTATGTGGTATTTGCTGAGCACGGGCTAACTATCGAGCTGACTGAGGAGCCTTGGGGGCCAAAAAGACCCCTCTAGAAAAAAATTCATCCTAGTTTGAGGCCCTGTTACAAATTTTATTTTCAGGTCCAGAAACGTCAAGTTACCTCTCTGATCTCTAGTGTGATATTTTCCTCCATAGCTTCACGCTTTTCTTGTCTGTAGAACATTGATCCATCCATGAGCTCCTTTGTGTTGGAATGTGGCCAAGTAGATTCTCGGTCTGATCTTACTTTTTCCTCCTACTCTTCCAATAGCTGATGCCCAACAGCTATTTCTAACACACACTTGACCAAACCAAGTGCGTTTAGATATGGTGGACCCTTTGTGTTCTGATTCGGAAGAGAGGTCTAAGCTGCTACCAGACACTTCTGGTGGTGGCTTCTCTCACAGAAAGGGTCAAACGTTGAAATTCAACATGGCCAAATCTTTTTTTTCCCGACATTATCTACCAAGTGAGAGTTTTAAGGCTCCATAAACATTAGATCAATGGACAGTCCTGCGGAAAAGGCTGAAGTCAAATATGTATGACCACCTTAAGGAGTGAAGGAGTTAAGTGGAGAAAGTTCTTTTCCATTGGTATGATTTAACATTGCCTCCTTGCTAACCTTTAGATGGTTACTCCTAGTTACCAAGTGGTTCACAAACATATTGTCCAAGTTTTCTGGAAACGCTGAAACATCTGAAAGAAATTATCCAATCTTTTACATCCAGAAGTTTACAGTTATATAATGATGGAGAAAACCACAAAGCCCGGGGGATGGCACATTTTAGAGATACTTTTAAAATGAAATTATCCAGCCAAACCTACTAGACAACCCACTCACATTTAAACACAATGAAGCCAATCTGGAATTAATTTCTTTGCGATAGCTAAAATCCAATTTGTTTTTTTTTTCTTTTCAATTTTTTTTAGTTGATTTATAAAAAAAAAAAAAAAATTAGTTCGCCTTGTATCCTGTAAGGAAGTTCTGTTTACTCATCTATGGGAACTTTGCAGAAACGCTCTTCCCTTGCAGGGTGTTTAATCAGACATGACCATAATAGACAACAGTAGACGATATTATTTTTTTTATATATATTTTTTTTTTTATCTGCTTGGAAGTAAATTTTCTTTTTCTTAACTGGAAGCTGATCCCACCAAATCACTAGCCATGACCCTCCAGGCCTGATTTCAGTAGAGTGGAACTAAAGAGCGCTTTTAAAATTGCAGAAATCACTCACAAACATCTTTTTGCTGGTAAATAAATCCCGGACAAGTGCAGGAGTTCATCGCAGTTGTATCTGAAATAATGTACTAAGATGTCTTTTATTTTGTTAGCTTTGGCAGTTGTGCAGTAAAGCGAGGCACTTAAGACAGAAAAACTGAAATTCATGATGGAAACAAATTGGTGTAGTGCCTCGGCCTCTGCTGGACTACAAACACCAGCATGATCTATTCACTTTAGCAAATGTTTATGAATTAAAGGGGCTGATCGGAATTATGATATTGAGCTTCAGTTCTTTGTCTCAGGCTACTGACCTCATGTCTATTGATCACGTGGCCCTGCTGCAGCTCTGTTCTATTCAAATCAATGGGGATGAGCTGCAATACCAAGCACTGCCACTATACAATGTGTGGTGCTGTGCTTGGTAAGTAGCAAAGAGGCTGTGGGGCCAGTACAGGACATGTCTGGGGGACTTTCTCTTCTGTATAATTTGAATCCTTATGTAATATGCTGGCCCCACAGCCCTTGGGGGCCCCGAGTGTTACTTTTTCAAATACGAGTCAAAAACCCAACTTTGGCTGATACATGGATCTGTCAACCTCCACACCACATGTCCTATTACTGAGGATGTTGCGGTTCTTAAAGTTATCCATCATTCCTGGTATAAAGGTACCCATACACATCAATGTCCAATGTACCCACCAATATCAGCATGTTATGCTTATATGTGTGGGGGTGTCCCAATTCTTCCCCAGCAGACTGTATTGAGAAAGGCCAGATCGGGATGTTGAATTGAATTTTACATTCCCAATCCCTTTGTTCTTGTAGGAGGTAACCTGGCGTGTGAGGTGTCTGGCAGCAACTCGCTTCCCAATGCCCATGCATACTCATTCAATCCAAGCATGTGCGTGTATGGGGTAAAGGGGGTGAGAGGAATAGTAGTTGCTCTCCCCCCTTCCCCTAAAACAGTGCCGCACTTGTCCATAGGATGCATCTGGAATTGCAGCCACGGTTACCCTATGACTGACCACATGCCAATTTTGAATATTTTTGTGCTTAAAAATTATTGCACGTAAAAATTTTTAATTCTATGTCTTCATTTGTGTTCGTAAATAAGGAGACCATAGGAATGTAAATAACCTTTAAGGAGTTTCTCACTGCATTAAATGAACATGCCTTGTCCTCTGGATACAAATTAGGTATTAATGGTTTGGCGCTGGGATCAATGTTATGTTATTCGAGCAGAAGCTGTTGTTGTAACTTGCAGCAAGATGTCCTATCGCTACTTAGGAAGTCATATATCACAACATCAGTGGTGTCCTGCTCATCTCGTGTTTATGCATTCTGTTGTTGTGTTACCTTGGAAGTGCGATTTCCACCATTAACGCCTGTTGCAAGGTGATTCAGTCCAGCTGTGTTAAACATAACATTCAATTTAGTTTTACCATCCTTCCTGTCCAGATTAAACCACTGCTGTGTCCTTATTGGATAGATTAAACTCTAATGTAAACACCATTATCTGCCCGGCACTAGTTAGCCTTTCTGTCCAAATGTTCCTTGCAGTCATTACTTGGAACAACTTCTTACACCACCCGATGGGGATGATGGATCAAAGTCTGTTGGTGGCAGCAAAATGGGAAGTGGGGGCGGAGGGCATGGGGGGGAGAAGAAGAAAGCAGTGTCTGATTTATTGAAAGAACTGTTGTTATAAAATGTGCTGGTCGGGCCATACTTTTGCCACCTTAAGTGCTTGACGTAACCATGTTCATGAGCTTAATGACTTGACGAGCCAACTTGTATTCTTTATTACCCGCTAATGCAAATTTTATCACTCTGTACGTTTCGTAACCAATTCTTGGGTGGTTTTTGGTCTTGTAGATTCTCGTCACTGATACATTTATACCAGTATACCCTCAACATCATTTGATCCTTGTATGGTATTTAGTGATATAGGGTTCTTCAGGTTTTTAAGTGAAGTACATCAACTGGTTTTCATGACTGGCTTGGCTTCTTGGCTATTGAAATACTTAAAAAGGAGCTATTCGTAACCAAAGTGGTCCAGCCACGAGTTGGGACTATTGACATAGGTCTCAAGTTTTGGATCCCACCAATATAATTTCATGTTATGTTGGAAGATAATAAAACTTGAGACCCTTTAAATTGGTATGTTAACCCACCTACCAAAACTGTGATACAGTTCAGGGTCTTGTGTAACCTGTAATCTATGCAAACCTGAAGACTTTTTGCCGTTGGTTAAAAACATAGCAATTTTAGACATAGAGTTTACCCATTACTAAAATTTATGAAATTCATTGTTTTTAAGATGCTAAGCCCTAAAGTTTCTCAGGCACGTTTCTACACATAGTCTTGGTTGAGGATATGGTTTGGGTCAGTTCCCATCTCTTCGGTTGGTAGGTTTTTCTTATTTCCAGAGAACCATTTTTAAGAAATGGGTGGAAAACCGCCCAACCTGGATTATTACCCACTTAATCCCTAAAGAAAACCCTGTGGGTTGTATTGTGTTGGATGCAGTATGGTTTGGATTTACTGTGGCAGGAAATTTTGCCAAGTCTTGTAGAGTCCAACATCTTGACTACATTTATGACAGTGGCCAACAACTCAAAGTGCGGTGATTATAGAGAGGTTAGCTCCTGTGTGTCTATAGACCTCTGCTAAGGGTTCTTGCAGATATTGCAGACATGTACAACAGAGTTGGATAGCTTGTATTTGTTGCCACTGTGTCCAATTCGAAGCACATATTAACTGTGTAGACCTTTACAGCCCATGATATTGTTTACCCCATTAACCCAGGCTTTCCTTGTAGTAATATCACCTTGTGTTTGTAATGAGTGCAGAGCTGGAAAGACTTGAAAGCATAAAGTGCGAATAATTTGCCTTATCAGATGTAGACACAGCAGGGAATTGAGTCTTATCTCTTCTTGGTGTTAAGACGGCCTGGTCACTTCCTAAACTCTACAGCTTCATTCTCTGTCAGCCTGATACATTCCAGACCCCTCCAAACTGGGATTTTATTGGTTACGGCCCCAACATTCTCTCCTTTCCCATCCTTCAACAGGTTCACTTTATGAGCCATAACTCCACTAAATAATATCTCGCCTTGCTCTCTCCCCCATTGATTCTGGAGACTTTAATTGCTTGGAACACAAGCCAGAATCTCACATTCGAGTCCGTCTCCATCACCTTTGACTGCTGTTATTCATTGCTATTAGACAACATCTAACTAAGATATAGGCTTGCTCTTTGACACTGACACTTGCTACTGTTCTTGATTGTGTTGTCAATCTGGAGGGAGGGAAAAAAATTATCCTTCAACCCCTGGTAAAATGTTCAATCACGAAGCCCTGGGATGTCTCCTCTATTCCGCGCTGAGCTGCCTCCATATTCATACGAGCACTGAGCCCATATTTATGCTGGTTGTAATTTATCCTTGGCTGGATTCACAACACAGGACATCAGCTTCCTGGCCTGACCTATGTCACCATTTGTCTGGCCATGCGGGAGGAAGTCCATAAATAAAATGGGCTCTGTCAGTCAAAGGTGTGTGATAGAATATAGCCTTGTTCTAAGAGCTTACGATCTAGTAGTAAATCTAGTATTCATGACTATATAGACAGAATAGATAGGACTGTATAATGTAAAGGGGTTTTCCAAGATAATAAAAAAAAAAAATGGAATATCATAAAAAATAACCAATGTTTCCATGATGAATCCACCACCATTCTGGTTCCCGCTACCGATTCGTATTTACTTGGCTGCAACCATGAAGTCCCCTCTAACTCCATGACCACAACATCAAATTGCTGGCCTCGGTGTTTTATTGCAGCAGTCCACTGATGCCACTGATAGGCTGCAGCCATCTCATGAGTAGAGAGGGATATGGCTATTGCAGCCAACTATGCAAAGACTGACAAGGACCACCAGCACAGTAACCCAGGAATGGCAGCGGATTTATCCATTGTCATACTATGCAATTTTTTTTGTTATCATCTAGAAAAACCTCTTTAAAAAGAAGAAAAAAATCTGCTTCTTCCAGAAATGGTGCTCCACCTGTCCACAGGTTCCGTATGGTACTGCAGCTCAGTCCCATTCACTTCAGTAGAGCCAAGCTGCAATATCCGACCTAACCCATGGACACAATGGTGATGCTGTTGCTGGAAAGAAGCAGCCCAGTTTTTCTAATCATGGACAATCCCTTTAACTCTTTGGTATAGGATTAAGCTTGTAGCATTTCTTGCTGTTCTGGGTAAACCCACTGATAACAGACTGTAATATCAAGATGATGTAGTAAAGGGGTTTTCTCAAACTTCTATTGATGACCTATCCTTAGGTCACCCGGAACCCCCACAGTTGAAGAGGCCATAGTATTTGTAGCCACTTCACTGAATATCAAGCACAGCGCTTACCTATTTTAGTGGCCACACTTGATATTGCAACTCAGCCCTATTCACGTAAATGGGACTGAGCTGCTACTGTACCATGTGACCGATGAACATGATGTCAGGTGTCACACAAGCGCTGCAGCTTCTTCAAACACCTGATGGGTGTCAAACCCCCATCGATCACATATGGATGACCTAAGTCCCAGAAAACCCTTTAAAAATATACTCGACTCTGCTACATTTTTTGACACAAAACATAGTATCCTAGGATGAAGCACGTATGGAAAACAATCCTATTGATGATCTATATGTGATATAGTATATGCTATCCGTCAAAGTAGGTGTGCATTTTTGTCCAAGACTTTAGATTGCAAGCTTTCCGGAACAATGGAGACAATATTGAAATGGAACAGAACATAATGTCATCAAACATATCCCGAAATTTACATGATGATTTTATCACTATGTTCTTGTTGTTACATCTCACTCCTGGTGGATGACTGATAGCGGCTTGGATGGTTCAGTTCTTAAGCAAATGAGCTTGTCTCTCCCTGTATCATCTTGTTTCACAGGCATTATTTTACAAGGCCTCATACTAAGGAGGTCATTCCCCCTGCATGATGGCTTGTTGTTCATGAATCTGCTTTGTGCCAATTTGTGTGTGCATGTGCAATCAGAAGTGACTCGGAGTTAGCAAGATGATAATCATCTGGCTGTTGGTATAAAAACTTCCTCTATCCGACCACCATGAATCAGGATGATTCCAAGTGAATGGGATTTTAATCACCTGTCACTGCCTCCAGCACTTTCTCTATATTTATGATAATTTTTTTTGTCTTTTTATTGAAATCAGTGTTGACTGAATCAAGTAATCCTGATTAGCAATCTCACTGTATCCAGTCAAGAGTGAAATGCATTAGAGCGTTATTGGTACACTGAGCATACTGGAATAGGCAAGAGAGGGAAAAAAAATCAAGCGCACTCTGTTTGACTTGGTGATAGGTGAGTGGGAGAGTGGTTGGGGATGCCAGCAACCTAATTATCCCGCCAGGAAAAAGTTCTATTGATTTAATGGAACTTCTTTCTCATGTAAATTCTAGCTGCATGCTGGAAATAATACTAATTGTTGTATAGATTTACTAAATTGTTAAAGTGGCAGGAAGGTGGCGTAATAGAGCATAGCAGACGGAATCAAAGTATGGTATTTGCTCCATAGATAGTAACATAGTAGAGGAGGTTGGAAGAAAAGAAAACAGGTCCAACCTATAACCCTACTGTGTTGAAAAAACAAAAACATGAGGCTGATCTGATGCCAATTACCCCAGGTCACAGCAAAAAAATTTTTCCCGACACCAAATCAGGCAATCCCTATAAAACCCTGGACAAACTTGTGATCTCCAAAAATATAATATCCGTAACCTGTAAAATAAAACATTATATATGGATAAACGTATAGAAGATATTTAGCTACATATTTTTTTTTTATTATTATTATTGGTCTATATGGAAAATACTCCTGGAAATGGCTGATCAGTGGATAGACCAATCGTCTCCAGCAGATAGATGAGGACAGATGAGATCATTCTTGGATCAGCAATTTTAATTTTTAATATTTTTTTTTATCTTTTTCCATGTGGAAAATTTTTGGATTAATGCCTCAAATTACCTTTGGCCAAGAGTAACTTTTTAGATTTTCACTTTCGATGCCATGTTCATATATATAGGAGTCCTTTCTTGTCTTTCTATTTGGTTCAAGATATTCTAATTGGTGCCAGATGAGCATCTTTTAATAAGAAACCTCTGAATTTTCATGCAGTTTAAAAAAAAAAAAAATCAATCCTGGTGATCTTGCTCAATTGATCCTGAGATATCTCAAACTAAATGGAAGGGTAAGAAAGGACACTATGTTTTTGGTGATCTGGAATAGTTTCTTTATGATGTGGTTGCACTAGATTGAAAATCACTGGAGTGTTTTTTGGATTGGCTTGTTGATTGCTATGGTGAGATGCCCCATTCGGGTTATGGAGATCCACAAAGAGCACCAGATAGCAGAATTGTCATCAGTTGCGTCTAGCTCAGAATCAACTTACATGTGTGAACCTAGTCTTGTTTGTCCAACGTAATTGGAGTGTCACCATAGACCTAAGAATAATTGATCTGAGTATCATATTGTAGTAGGAACTCCGGGACTATCTTCCTACCTAGATAAGCGTGTAAGATGCACTTGCACATGTTCTTTTACACGTCCATCAATTGCATGCAAACATTGACATAAGTTATCTTCACGAGGAGCCACACATGCTACAATGTGTATATATCATGATGAGTTACAGAAGACAACCCATATTTAGCAGAGGTCAGGTGATCAATAATAATTGGGATTACCACACACCAACTGCCAGCAGGGTGGAAATCATTACAAGAGGGAAGACAAAGGCTTCTGTTTTATGGCTTCCTGTACAGAAGATTAAGATAACAGGACCTGTGAAGAAGCTTTGATTCCCCCAGACCTCCTCACAGGTTCTCATATTTGTGAAGCACCATTAAACCATTAAACCCCATGCAGGGCTCTTGATTGAGGGATTTCATTGACTCTTGACCTTCATTCCAATGCTTTTTAATATCTCAAATTTTAAATTCTGAAGGAAAATTACAAATTTGAGAATTTAAAAAAAAAGTGTTGACCAGAAGATAATTCCAGTTCTACTGAAATCGTCCAAGTTTTATGCTATAATGTGGACTGTTAATGCGTCCATCTTGTAGCTCTGTGACGCCTTAATATCAGGTGGTTCTTCCAACTAATAAGAGATCCTCTGTTGTTGGTTAATAGTTCTGTAAATCAAGATCTCTACAATCTGATTGTTCTAAGGTGGCCATACACATTAGATGCAGGTCAAGCCAACAATTGTCTGGTGACCAATCTTTTCAAGCCGTAGACCTTTTTAGTCCATATTGGCTGTTACATTTGGCCATAGATATTCAACGACACCAGGGGTAGAATGAGCAATCTTTTGGATGAAAGGTGGCTGAATTCTTCCCATATAGTAAATCTTTCATTGGTTGGCCAAATCATTCTTTATTAAGGCTAGGTTCACACCTGTGCCTGGATTCCGTTCGGCAATTCTATCCCCAAATCTGCTTCAAAAATGTGTAGAGGACTTTTCTCTCTGCATTTTTAGGCTGGAAACCCAGTGGAGGACCGCATAGATTACGTTTCCATGGGTAACCATTTTTTAAGCGAATTGGGCTTCCATTTTTTGGGTCCCCAAGTGGACCCGAAGAATGGAAACCTGAACGCAGGTGTGAATCTAGAATTAGTTGCACCAGACAAATATTTGTTGTGGTTGAAATTGTTGATTTTCATCAAATTTCGTCTATTGTTTTTGGGCACCTTTTAGATCTACAGATACCAATTCTAATCTTTCTAAAATTTATTGGACTTGATTACAAAATTTTCTCGACATCTTGTTCATGCTACAGTGGTGGCCTTTTAACAATATGAACCTGGAATTTCTCGCATGGGCTGTACGAAGAGACTTACATTTTTTGCTACTTTTTTTTTTTTTTTTTTTTGGTTTCATGAACTGAACCAAATATGTTGCCAATAAATAGTTACGTTTCAGCTTCTCTTCCCCCTTTGCCTCCCACCCGCTCCTAATAATTCTGTTTGTTTATTTGCCTTTGATATAAAACACTCTTGTGATTGACAGATGTAACACTCATGGATCCTAACGACAGTGTTTTGTTATCTTTATGCTGCTTGCTTTGCATGCTTGTTAAAAAGTGGAGTCAGAGTGTCTGAGACAAAACCCTAACAAGTTCTTCCTAATCAGCCTCGGAATGTTTCTGTCAGGCACAAGAAAAATGCTCAGCTTCAACAAAGCTCCACTTCTCCCCAAGAAACACATTTGTTTAAAGATTGGCCTGTCAATTTGTGAATCAACATTTTGCCTTTTTTTTTTCTTCTTTTCTTCCTTCAGACATCAGGCGTTTTTGCTATTTTTTTTTCCCCCCTCAAGTAAGGGGAAATAATACAAAGCTGCTATTTGTTGTTTGAAGGAAGTAAACTTCGTCGGTTCGACTGTGATGTGCGCTTCAAATGTCACTCAGTACAGCTTTCTTGTAATGAAACACTGCACACAGAATTCTCCCTTTAGGCTCCAGGGGATTAGACCCAGTAAATGGGAGGGGAAAAAAAAAAAAAAAAAAAATTCTTTGCTGTTGGTGCATCGGAGTGAGAAGTTTAAAATCTACAATTTATTCAAATATTGATATTTCTGCTTGTCAGGAAACGGCCGTCTTGATATTTCCACTGAGCGCTGTTGTCAGAAGAATAGCAACCAATGTGTCAGATAATTCCTAAATGGAGTTCACTGCTGTGAAATCAGTCGGGAACAGACAAAAAATATATATATTCTGGTCGATGTAGAGGAAAGGGGGCAACCTAACATAAAATAAGACTAACATTTCCATCATGAAGAGGGCTAGAGGGTGATGTATTGTCTGGTAGGTCTACAGTGTGTGTATATATACGTATATATTACATACAGATGTAGCAGAGCTGAATTTGTCCTTGAACTTTCCAGTGCTGTTTTTGCATTGTGATGATGTAAGATAAAGTGGAAGCTGTCAGCTGGTCATGCCCTTTCAAGCTTATTCCTCTTGTCTTTCCTATACACATGCACACTTGCCATGGCTGAGCGTGCATGTGTTCTTAGCAGGGTGTGGGCAGTTACCAGACATCTCTGGTGATGGCTTATTTCCTGTGAAGACAGGATAGGATCAGGAATGTTGAATTTCAACATTTCTTTTACTTATAAAGTGCCAACATATTCTGCAGCAGTGTACAGACATCGTCATCACCCGCTGTCCCAAATAGGGCTCGTAGTCTTAATTTCTTATCGGAATTTCTTTGGCGTGTGATAAGAAACTGGAGGAAATGGGTGTTGTGTAATTTTTTTCGTCCTTTTTTTTTTCGTCGGAAACAGTCGGACATGCAGGACTTTGTGCCCGACGAAAAAAAACGGCTTCGCGGCGCAGATGGTGTAAGCGCACATCCGCGCATTGCTTTAAAAACCCATAGAAGTGAATGGGTTTTTAAGAAGAGCATCGCAAAACTTCCCCGATCCAGTCCCTATCAAGTTTTCCGACATTTTGGTCGGATTCGTGGCAGACGGAGTGCTGGCGCAAGTGTGAACCCACCCTTAGGCTTCGTTCACACAGAGGAATTTGGTGCTAATTTTGAAGCAGTTTTTTGCCTCAAAATCTTTTCCAAATTCCGTACGGAGGGAGAGTCCATCGCAGGATGGTGAAAAATAAGTATCCTGCTTGTTCTTATCGCGGATTTTGCGGCTGATGCGGCACGAGCCTCAAGCCGATTAGCCCCATTGTTTTCTGCCGTGGTATCCCAGGGTCAGAAATTAGAGCGGAATCTATGGAAGAAGACCACCTCAAAGTCCTCTTCTTTCTGATGTGTGAGCAGGCCCTTAGGGTATATGCACACACCATACTTGTTGTAGAAATTTCTGCCACTGTGTTACTGAAATCCATGCTTATATTGCACACGCAACTCCAGAAATTTTTGCAATAAGTTTGCTATCTGTAAATGTACCCTTTAAATATCATACCAATGACTTCTAAGTGGTTTTACATGGGACTGCATGTAGATTTCCCACACTATTTATCACGCTGCACAAGTAGTGCATCCCCCAAGGGTACGATCCTGCCACACAAGTATTCCATTCCCAAATAGTTAAATCCATATATACATACAGATATAGCTGTTATGCATTTATCTATAGAAATATATGACTGTGGTTTCCATTGAGTCATTTTCCCATCCCCCACCCTATAGAGAGCTTCTATTTCCCATCAAATGGTAGCCAATCAGAAAACAGCTGTTTACAAGGCTATGTAAGCATTCTTGGTTCTGCATGTGGTTTGCATTAAGGTCCCAGTAAGCTGTGAAGGATGGGGCTAATGATGTAAAACACTAGTGTAAATTCCAGACTGTTGATAGCAGTGACTGAAGCTTCAACAATTTTCTTAGTATCTTCAAAATGCCACCATATGTTGGAGTCATTTATGGCTTTAGGTTTTTGGGGCCAGCAAATGTGGAATGTTTAGCCGCCTCCGCCACCGTGTCACAGTTAGACATAATGCTCTTAATCCCCCTACCACCATACTTCCTATAAGTGTTATAATTACCCAAAAATACTAGAAAAGGCTAATTTTTGTCTTACACGATTTCAGTGTCGGAGGCTTTTAAGCAGATTTTGCAAGGATGAGAAATTTCCTGCTCAAAATACTGGGATTTTTTTTTTTTTTTTAATCCATGACCCCCATTATGTCTAGGCCACTGCAAATTAGTGCACGGCAGTGAATGTCTCCCATAGTAAAGAGATCTCTGCTCTTGAGTGTGGCAGGGAATGTGTGAATACCAGACTGGTTTTCTCACTATGGCATTGACAAGAATGTATGTAGATGATAGCTCAAGTACTACATGCGGTAGGCAGAATAATACCACACTTTATGCTAAGGACACAGACTTGGTTTCTGTGTGATCATATGGTTCACAGCTAGACTCGACAGGGCATCCAATAACAGTGAGCAGCCATCTGGGAGTTACTAAAACTAAGTATGGGAAATATTTTAAGTCAGGGCATGCCAGGAGATTCCATGTGTCCTCGACACGCACACAAAGTCCAGTCATCGACTGGTATAATATGTCGCATTGTGTAAATTGTTTATAAATAATAAATATCTTGTATATTTTTGTCTATTTATTTTGATTTTTATGTTAATTTTTGTTGGTCTTGTTCTTTTTTGTTCTTTTTTGTTCTTGGTGTTCTTGTTTGTTGTACTAGTTCTTCTTGTTCTCTTCCTTGTTATCGTCTCATTTTTTTCTCGTTGTTCTTATTAGTATTATATATATTGAATATATTCCTGCTGATATTGCACTGTAGACTTTGTTTTGCCCTGTTAAGACTAGAGAAGATATCTCGAAATCAGATGTCAGATACAATAGTCTTTATTTACATTATTTTATCAATACTTTTCTTAGTCTTGTTCTTTATATTCTTCTACTAGTTCCTGTTGTTCTCATCTCGTTGTTCTTGTTAGTATTATTCCAAATATTGAATATATTCCTGCTGATATTGCACTATAGCCTTTTGTTTTGCCCTGCTAAGAGTACAGGAGATACCTCAAAATCAGATGTCAGATACAATAGTATTTATTGTAACATATGGCTTGCATCATTATGATCTAGGAAATGAAACATGTTGTTGCATTTTGGTTCATATTCACGATGATGCGCTGAAGGCAGCTTTTTGAGTTGAAATCGTATACAGATGTAGCAATTTGGAGTTTGTCATGTATCTCATTATTCGGTAGGTTTACCTCTAGTCTTTAGAAAGTCACGTTGTGATGTCATGATGAGCCAGGGCTTAGCCCAAGCTCAGCTCTGCTAAATCCATAGGTATTTTCAATAACCATATGATAAATGGATACCACTCTACATATGAGGTCTTTACGTAAAGGGAACTATAGAATTGCTGTCCAATTTATTGGCGTGTTATAGAGCAGGAGGAGCTAAGCAGATTAATATATGGTTCCTTGAGAAAAATAGTGAAATCTGCAACCTAGTAATTGAAATTCCTTCTTATTCTGGGCTTAGGAGTCCAGCCTTCCCTGGTTGAGTAGGACCACCCACTGGACTCCTAAGACAAAGTTACAAATGATAGTAAATTTGTTCCTGCAAAACTACGTATTGATCTGCTTCGCTCCTCCTGCTCTATAACATACTGCTGGCAGACTGAACTGCATGTTCAATGTGACATCTCTAAGTCCATGAAGCAGGTACAGGAACTTATCAGAGGTTTACCTACAGTCTACTCAGTCTTCAGGCAGAAGCTTTACAGCTGCATCTCTGATATGGAATAAATTCTTTTGCGCTCTGCTTTTTAGATTTATATATTCCTCTTGCTAGAATATTTCTCTTGGTTTTCTGGCTCTTCTGGAGCAGACACTACAAGATCCTGACATCTTTGGCTCGTTAGAGCATATACTCGAGCTGACTGTAGACGCTGACGGTTTTCCATGCATGCTTGCTGCCCATTCCTCGTTTACAGCCATTGCTTACTGTCTGCCTGGTGTCTACGAGAATCTGTCATCTACGCCAAAGCACAGGCTGCTGCACCACTGACAGTAAGGAGGTAAACGCCTGCTGCCTCAATCCCCCCATTAACTTTGTGAAGCGTATTGATTTCTTGTAAAAATAATGATATTGACAGGCTCTCCAGGAGTAATTGTTTCCAGAGTACAAAGGTCACCTCTGAGACTGAAGGGTTTTGGAACAGGGTAGTCTGTGTAAAGTGCTAAGGGATGGATAAAACCCAACAGTAACACTTCCAAGAATGGAAGACTTAAAATTTTAGTACATTGACAAAACGCCTTCTGGGGGGGATTGGCAGGGTGACCATGACTTCCATCATCTGAAACGGCCAACAATTCATCTTATGACCATTTCACATTATATTGTGTATCGTTCCTTCAAAGGTGGTGTGCTTTATTTTACATTGTGGCTAAACCCTTTATGTCCAGGCCTCATTCTAGTAAATTGGCAGAGGCTAGGAACAATGATGTTATCCACAACCAGGTGAACATCTTCTAAAAACTCAGCTATGATTAGAAAAATCTTTGGCTTTGTAGAAAAATCTTGACCTTGCCTATAACTGGGAGATCATCTAGAACATATACTGTGTGATACTTTGACATGATGCGATATCTAGCCCAGCATTGGACCATTTATAGTAAGGTGTTTAGAATATTGGGTAATCCAAATTTTTCCAAAAATTCCTCAAGTTTACTTGGTTTTGGAGCAACGAAATAGTCTGTTTCACTGGCTCACTAAAAACTTTATGGCTGGCCTTAGATTCACATAGTACAACTTGAGCTGTATGGATGATATTTTTTAAGTTGCTTAACTTGGCAGACATTGACCAGATTTCTATCAAATCCTCCTGATTTTGTTTTTTGGATATATGTGGACATAATCACCCAATTTGTAAGACTAGAAACACTGAAAAAAATGAGCACGGAGAACGGATGAGGGTTTATTTTTTTATTTTTTCCCATGGTCATATTGCATCCTTGAATGCCTATTGAGGGATCTGTGAAAATTGACAAAAATAGGACGTCCTATAAAAAAAAATTGGCCATGTGAATACACATTGAAATCAAAGTGTTCTAAAAAACCATGTGTTGGCCCGTACAAAAACAGTCATCACATAGCTGTTTTTGACCTTCGTGTGGATAAGCTTTAAACATTTTTATGTGAAATGTAACCTGCTGATTTTCTATAGCCTTCCAATAGTTATTTAGTATGTTAACTTTTTCTTCTGTCCATTTCTAGTGTTGTTTTTCCTTTCCTTCATCGTGGAGTGTCATCGTCTTTTGCACTGTAAACTTTGCTAATTCAATTGAGTTACTTCAATTTTGCAGCATTCCTTGTGATACAGAAAGATAATCTGTGTATTTGCTATACATTATCCTTCCTTGTAAAGCCATCTATGGCTACCTCTGAAGTGAGGGCACAGGGGAGATGATAGTGAGTACTAGCACTCTCGAGAAATCAAGAGCTCCCCGTTGTTCGTGCTTTGTCACGTAGACGAGCGAGTAACTCAGTGAGAGCTGTTGAACAAACAAGCATTAGACAGTCAATAGTGTATCTGCAGACTAATTGCATCGGAGAAATGAACCTCTCTTGTAAATTGCTTGTAGTTTTGACATGAAAAAGATATTCTTCGAAACTGGATAGCCATCTGTTTACCTGTCAATCCATGTTATATACAAACTATATAGCTGGTGTTCGTGTTGCACAATTTCATCTATTTAGACAGAAATTCCATCTAATTGTCCATATAAATGAACAAAAATAAAATATTTTTGGCTATTTGCCATATCTATTAGAACACAATTGATTTGGATGCCTGCAAGCTTCAAGCACTAAAGGACCCAATGGACTATGATGGATTTACATACCTTAATAATAACTGACCATGTGCCTAATTTTGGGGTTGTATGGTAAAATACCAAAAGTTCACAAGAAGGTATACAGTATACAGTCTAGATTTGCTTTCCACTAAATATCCTTATGGGCTACCATATCACCCTATTGACCTATATCTTTTTTCAGTACTAGTACCATAGGTAAAAGAGGACTCAGCTAGGTTACTATCCATAGGTATTAGAAACATAGGTTTAACTTTAAGCTCCTGAGCCCCAATGTAAAATATGTGATTAGCTCCCATTTACCATGTGCTAGTTATAATACTGGTGTCATCTTATGTTGAACAGAGGCTCCAAGGTTTGGTAGCAACTGCTTCCTCTGCACCCCCTGATTAGAAATGATGCTGATAGGGTAGATCATGTCCTGGAATATCGAGGCCAAGAATCCTTACCATGACCATTGTTCATCTTCTACAAATAACCTTAAAGGGGTTGTTTAGGACTTCGAAAACATGGCTACTTTCTTCTCTTTGAGAAGTAAGATCATGGTCATTGGTCACATGGCCATGCTGAAGACGCCTTCATTTCAATGGGATGGTTATATGACGTTGTCATGTGACCAACGGATGTGAGGTCACTTCCTGAGAAGAATGATGCAGCCATATTTTTGAGTCCTGCACAAACCTTTTTTAAAGTATTCATGATCTCAGGCTTTTCCCCATTCCTTTAGACACCTATAAGGCAATATTTTCATCCTTTGTGAAGACTCTCGTAGACTAACGCTACTACTAAGTAGGTTCCCCCTCCAACATTGACTGATGCTAAATGCAAAAAGTGCCTAGCAGGGCCATTAATATAGAGAAAAATGAGTTAAATGAACCTCTTGTTCCTTTCTATTTAGAACAAGGCTCATGTTAACTGTAATCCAATAAACATGGTCGGGGAAAAAAAAATAGAAAGACGACAAAGGTAACCCTATTGGGAAATAGTGTCCAGACTTGTAGCACCATCTAATGGGTATTTAGGTGCAAACTAGCAGTGAAGTGTTAAATATTTACACTCAGAATGCCAATAGTAATTGTCCACTTTATCTGAGCTAGCCTAGGGAAATGTCTTACTTGTCTCCTTGTTACTTCAATAAACAGAAGGCTGGAAAATCCCCTCACTATTTCTTAGGGGCTTAGAATTAATAAAGCTTGGCAGTATAAAATATGAGCTTTAGTTGTTTTGAATGATCACTTCTGTGCTAGGCTATATAATATGGCTTTAACTCCATGTGGCCTGTCTATTAAGCAAGACAAGGATGAGCCTTGGAAATAATAAAAAATATTTATGTTTTTCTTTGCGATACTAACAAGGTAACATATCAGGGGAGAAATGGCAGGCGAAGAATAAGGTTAGTGTTTCTTATGAATTCATGGCACAGTTGGATCCCTTTCTGCTCCCATAAACGCCCTAGGATCCTGTTTTCACTGCTGCCATTATTCCACAAATTGTATTTTTTTCCCTTTTTGTTTGTGAAATCTTAAGTGTCATAAATGCCTCCATCTCATATATATTTGATACTTAATATTAGTCTCAGCCCAGGAAAGTGCACTTTACATGTGGCAACATACGATTACCTGAGAGTGTTATTGCAAAGGAAAAAATCAATATCAATTTATAATTCAAGATTGCAGCCTATCAGTTTTTTTTTTATGTCTCTCTATCCAGGCTCATTAATTTTTTATTATGATTGACTGAAACTGAAAGATTTTTAACATGTTTCGCTGTTATTTATTCAACCTTAATAATTAAATAAACCTTAATTGGCTGTATTTTTGAAGCATCTCAAAAGCTATGGCCAGAATGAGTTTTGGTGACTATACATTATTAATATCAAAAAATACCATGGGCTTTTACAAGCGTAGAAAGCTGGAGCAAAATTATCTGTTTGTATCCTAACGAGAGAAATAAGTTGCGGGCCAAAAAAAAAAAAAAAATCAGAACATATTTTATTTTTAACAATATTTTCTTTATTAAAGGAAAACAATTAAACAAAATATTGTTAAAAATAAAATATGTTCTAATTATATAACTCCAATATTTTTTTTTTTATATTTTCTAAAGAAATATATACAAATAAATAATAAACAACATTTTTTAATTAAATACTAAACCAGATTTTTTAATTATATAATTTTTTTATACATTTTGTGCAAAAAATTTTTTAATTCAATATTGATAAAAAAATATTTTTTTAATCACTGGATAGATACTAAAAAAAAAATAAAGGATATCTTTAAAAAATATATACAGAGGAAAATAATAATGCCTTTAAATATAAAAGTAAAACCCAAGTTGATGTGGACAGTCTTTGCTTTTCCTGGTAGAAGGGGCAAATGAAGATGACCTCACCAAGGATGTTTTTGATTGGTACTTAACGCGCATCTTTAAGAGGTGATTGACAGATGGAAAATTGCACTTTCAAATTTCATCCGTATTCATTTCAGTTGCTCTTTCACATGTCAGTTTCCTGCCATTCGGAGACAGGCCAAGGCTATATGCATTAGCTGTTACCACACAGAAAAAAAAAAAAGGAAGACAATCCTGTACTTGAGGACTCTGAAGGAAAATCAATCATGTCATAAGTGAGAAGTATGGATAAGTTTGAACTGTGGAGAGTTTCAGCATTTCATTTCTGGTCACTCCATTGTGTTTGTGAAATGCAATGATCTGCTGAGCTGTATTCCCAGCCATGAGAACCCTCAATTAAACTTGTGTTAAAAGTCTAACTCTGGGGACTTTCTTCTTCTTCCTTGTCACTTGCGTCGTGTCTGGCAACTTTCTATTTTTTATCTCTTTTTATAAAGATCAGCACTAGATTTTCTGGATATATTGACATAACTTAGTCAAGTGAAAATGACCTGTGAAGTGTGATAGGTTTCTTGTACTCGCACACTGTTTGTTTGAGGTGATAGCATAGGGTGATTTTTATTTAGTAAATTCTTATTTTTTTCATGATTGAAGAAAATACTGTATACTAGGCTGGTATATTATACATTGTATTAGGATGGTTAGCTTCTCAGTAGCCAATAAACTAGGAACACATCTGCTTTTCCAAAAAGATATACCTAGCTACCTATATGTAAAAACCATATACATTTTATATTCTAATGGGGTGTTTCGGGAGAGGTATTGATGACCCAAGCCCTTTTGTCTACTGCTTCACTTTGGAGGACTGTATGGCTGGCTCTTGCCTATAATGGACCAAGCATAAGGCTTCCTGGGAAAGCTGAGCAGAAACAAAGGTAGCATATTTTCTTAGTGATCATCGTTGGTTCAACCATTGTCCATTGGATACTGATCCTACATCTGAATGATATGTCATCAATATCTCTTTTGTAATATAATAACTTGGTATAGTTCTGAATGATCATTGATTGGTTGGTACACCTAAGCTTGTGGTTCCTGACCATGGTTGGACTGGCCCACCAGAGGACCAGAGAATCCTCCGGTTGGCCAATGTTCTGATATAATAATGGGCCACAAATGTCTATTTGGAATTGCTTTTGGAGTCAATCACTTCCAATCAGGGTGTAGTTCTTATGGGATCTTTACAAATGTCCTATTGCACCTTATTACCAATATATGTCTTTCCCACATACATTTGTATTTTCCCTAATCTCTGACCACCAATGCCATGAAATTTTACTTTTTAGATCATCATACAGTTCCAGTGGACTAGGTTCAGTGATGTAATCTACAAGTAGAAGTTGCCATCAACCTCTATCTTGAGAAAACTCCTCAATATATAAAACTAGCATACGTCTGTCTGAGGATTGATTGGTTGGCCCACCCAAGCTAGAAGCTCCCGACCTGGTTATATTGCAAACTTGCCTATACACCTATTCAATTTTTGTGGCTTCCTTACAACTAGGTTAATATGTATATTGCATTTTTCCTAATCTCTGATCACCAGTGCCATGGACTTTACCTTCACACCATCATACACTTCCAGTTGACTTGGTTCAGTGATGTCATCCACAAGTATGGTGTATTTTTGGTTTTCTTGCCCTAGCCAAACACATACAATCAGATGATCTATGCCCACCCCTAACAGACCAATGCCCTTACATACACAGAACACCCCGTGACAGTTTATTTCCATAATTTGCTGCTTTGATAAAGGGTATTATAGAGAATAAGTATCATTGTGAAAACTGCAGGAGACAGATGTTACAACCATACAATCTTGTTTCTCCTATTGCACGAGGAAAGCCATTCCAGTCTGTAATAAATTTAACACAAAAATCAAATACAAAACAAATTTATTCCTCCGGAGTTGATACCCTGGTCATTTTCTTCCTTGTCTTGTATTAAGCCTTAAAATCAACTGTCACTCCCTATCGATTGCTGCTGAATTGTTATCTATATTTCTCAAAAGTACTCCTGACAGTTAATACAGTGTAAATTATAATCTGGGGAAATGCTGCTTGTATTTGGCAGGGAATTGCTTATATATTCTAAGACTGGTTTATATTCTGATATGTTGTATGGCGAAAACTATTTGGGGGATGGAGAATCTTTCATTTCAAATTATTTTATGGTTCAGACATTGCCAGAGAGCTGCGGATAGTAAAACTGTCTCCCATACTTAGTAGTCCTAATTAATAGAAACTAAATGAGTTTATTCAAGTCAACCATCAGGCCCTGATCTACTATGGGAAGAGACATATTCAATAAATCTTTGCCCTATATGGCGCCCTTCATCGAATATAAAGTCATGTGCATGACTGTACACTTGAATGAGTTTTGTAGAGAAGTCGAGAAACAAGTTGGCAGCAACAACATGGCATCATGGCTTGATTAAGTCGATACATTTTTGTAGAACCAAATCTACGTTCATTTTGGCACTCTCGATAAGGAGTAGCTAAGCCCTATTTCGTTACAGTATTGAATGGATTTCCAATTAAGTTTCTTTTGGTTTGTCTTTACTAAAACGTTCCTCTTACCCCAATATGCAGGTATTGGACGTACATTGATGAGTGGTCATCTGTTCACATTGATCAGATTGTTATCTGGCCTTCTGGTAAATGAGTATGGGGCTTTGAAAATGGCCACATGACACTTGTATTGATTCTCCTTTGACCAGGCACTAGTGATGCCGTAGACCATCTGGACTCCACTTAAGATTGAATAATCAATAGGTAAAATTGTGGAATTGGGAAATTTACTAATATTGTAGTCAGGTTCTTCCGATATGTGATGGTTTGTAGTGGGATATTCAATGATCTTGGGGAACCAGTGTCTTCCTATGTGGTCTTATTTTATAGTTGGTCCCCATGTGTGGGTGTGTGTTTTTTGTTTTTTTTTTAAATACCACATCATGTAAAGCCATTACTCTAATGGCCCAATTGGCTGTGGTCATGTTGGTGTATCTGGTGTTTTTGGCCATACACAAATGCTCATTCATCTGCTCAGCCATTCCTGCCATTCTTCCCATTCACATTAATGCTTTGGTTAGCTCCCCTGTGAACAAACAGTTTTGGGTATGTTGAAATCTAACACCCCAATATCTACCATTGGGGAAAATTGGGTTACCTCTATATACATTCAATATTTGGCCTGTTGGGAGGGTTTACCCAATGGCATTCTAATGTGTATGGCCAGTTCAAGAATCATAGCCTGTAGTGCTATTCCTGCTGTCAAAAATATCCAATCCCGATGGACACTTGATGGATTCCATTAAAAATCAATGGGATTGGTTAATGTGAACAGAAGTGTAAATATAGCTGTTTTATAATGAACTGATATAGTAATCTTATTCTACAGTCAGTGCTATCTGCTCTCATTGATCCCAACCCTATTACAGTGGCACTTTTTTTCTACCACTAGGGGTGCTGTTTTCTGTAAATTTATAAAACCGCAAATCTCCAATAATTCAGCATGTCAAAAAATTGGCATAACTTCCAAATAAAAAGTTACAGGAACGTTTTTGCTGGAATGCCGGAGGAGAGAGAATGGTGAGAACCGTTGCCAGATGAAAGTAATTTTACTGCATTGTTTATTCACTCCATTGCACGGTGCCCTGTTTTACAATCCCATCATCATCACCGTACTAGCCTCGACTAATGTTATAACCTGGCGATATAACAATAGTAAGCACTATATTAAAAACCAAACAAAGTCCTGTCAATGCCGCGGTAGAGCCGATGTCTCTTGTAAATGAAACAAGGCGGCAATTACGTATATTATTAATTCAACAATTTAGGATAACGGGACTTGGACTGTAAATATTTTCTGAGCAAACACGCTCTGAAGGCCCTTTTGATTATTGACTTTCTGAAAACCACATTGGTTAAGCTGCAGAACATTTTAAATGCTACCTTATGTATGAAGATATATTGCAACAATTTCAGAATAAATTAGGTGCTGGTCTATAAATCTGTGTACAGTAACTTTCTAACTGTCCGGTACGAGTCTAAATTACTTCACTGTTGTTCTAGTTTGGCATTTATGGTAATTTGTCAGGCCCATGTGCAGTAATGGATTGACTCATATAACCAGCGCTATAATTGCAGCTGTTAGGTAGCCCTTTTTTTTCTCCCCTTGCTCTGTCTAAGACTCTCATTCTTGCATGATTTCTTGCCTTGCCGAAGCCATGTGTGTCTTGTTTTGTTTTAATACATGACTGACCTCGGGTCTCGGGTTACTTGGGTTCCTGTCACACATTAAGTTCCACCCTCATAAAGCATAGAACAAAAATGCAGTAACAAGGCAGCGATCATTGCTCCATATATGAAGTATAAATGTCACTGTGTAAAAGTTGTCTGTGGCTGCAAAGAAGAAAAGGTAATTGTTGAAAATCGGATACGTTAAGCCTACACAATAAAAGGACTCGCAGCTGCACTCGGAGTAGGTTTATGATTACAAGCTCATTATGGCCTTTGCTTAAAGGAACAGTTCATGTTCCAGTTGTGAATTCCAGGGCACTTCTATTAATGCCGGCATGGCATGGGTCTCCGGACTGTGCTCTCACTAGCATCAGAGGGATCCATTGCTACCTAAAACCGAAATTGATCCCCTAAGAGGTCAGAAGGGGAAAAACTGGAAAAGCTCCCTTTCCTTTGGGACTAATTGCCCCTTTTGCCCCGCTGAACCTTCACGGGATCTGATGTTTGACAATGAAATAATGCCAAGAATTACAAGGACTCCAATAGAACAATTGCACACATCTAACCCTTGGATAGCTATGGCATTTATAGGAAAAAAAATGCATCCATGTTTTTCTAATCCTGTACGACCCAATTATGATAGTCCTCGAGGCCAATATAATACTGGTGGCCCACTTGCAGTTGATTATTGTTGATAACCTTTGGCCCCCAATTGGTCACTAATGCAAAAAATTTGGAATGGTTCCAGTGACTGCCTATCTTTAGGACTACCGCCACTTTTAACAATCCATTGCCATAATTTTGAGTCTGTAAAAATTTTTTGAATAAATGTTCCGATAGTAAAGATATCGGAAATGTTTCCTGTACCTGGTTGGAAATTTTTCCGGCTACCCCCATCTTTCAGCATCTATTGCTTTATACTGCCATTCTTTTGCCTATTCCCTTTGTTTATTATGAGCGTTGATTTTCCGTATTTCCTAATATCGTATTAATCTTGAAACAACTTGCTGACACTACGGAGAACACAGCTACGGGGGTTACCTGAGTAAAATTCTGCTGTTTTGTGGCAAG
This sequence comes from Leptodactylus fallax, assembly GCA_947044405.1. NCBI lineage: Eukaryota > Metazoa > Chordata > Amphibia > Anura > Leptodactylidae > Leptodactylus > Leptodactylus fallax. The sequence goes on from CAMRHE010000055.1 coordinate 1,518,753, forward strand.
GAATTTTACAGATAGGAGGTGAAGAGACAGTTTGGGAATTTTGCTTAGCGGAAGAAAAAAAATCCTGCATATTAAACATGAATTGTGATTTTTCCATCTGGTCCTACTGGTTAGGAAGCTGCAGTTGGGCAAGATCTCAGCTGTCAATCAACGGTCCCCAACTGTGAGACGCAAGCCTCATGACGAAGCCCACCCCGACTCATTAAACTAAAGCAAACTGTATGAAGTGCGCCGCTGTGAGATTTTAATATTTGGTGCATGTGACAGGATCATTTTAGCGATTTGCAGGATTTATCTCCTCTTAAAAGTACTGCCTGAGGCTACTCTAATTGGTAGGAAAGCAAATTCCCTCTTCTCCTCCTGTCAGTCTTTGTTTTATTTACTGAGAACTGCCGAAACCTATTTACACAATAATGAGGATAAATCACCGTGTTGCTTTCAACACAAAGAAATGTTGAGCGAGTCAAAAGCTGGGCAATTAGAACTAAAATACAAGTATTTTTTACATTGCAAAGCCTTTGTAAACTGTGTAGTACAGTGCAGCAAAATGGAAGTGCCCAGGACGTTCCAACTCCGCCAGCTTATTGGGTTATTAGTAGGTGTAATAGGAGATAAATTGGACGCTGTGGTGTTGCGAAGAATTGCCAAAGTAGAGAATGCCGTAGCTTTTAAGGACTACTGCCTTCTACTAATTCAACTACTACCGATTGATAATGGGCACTTCGAATACATTGCAAGCTCTTTACCCACTGTATACCATTTCTCTGTAGTTGAATGCTACATCCGTCATTCCCTGATGTCAGCCATTTTTGGTTATGGAGTGTTTGACTGTAGTTTTCTTCAATGGGATTATTGAGTGGGAAACCAGAAACTTTTACATCTATAGGTTAGAGTGATCTTTACAGCTCTAGTAGATGTTTAAAAGAATGGTACGGTTGAATTTTTTAGGTGTCTATTCTTCAATTACAACTGTATTTGTTTTTAGTGATAGGTAGTTGGTGGTTTTTAAGTAGAAAATGGAATCTACACCGTTTTCTATCCTTTTATGATGGTTGGTTCTTTACGTATATTATTTGTATGGGTTCTTTTTTTTTTTTATCAAAGAACAAAGTCATGGAACATCCTGAGTGAACATATGTTCTTCTCGAAAAATGGTCCTCAACAGTGTGCCAACATTTAGCATGAAAGGGAAATTCTACTTTTTATTTATTGCTTCTTTTCTTTATTCTAAAGGGGTTCTCCAATCTCATTACATTAAAAAAAAATTGGTAGTGGATTCAACGGGGTAAAAATAACAAAAAGAGTACTACTTGGCTCACTACTCACTTGCTGCTTTATGGTGGATGCTTCACTGGTCCCCCACCGGTTTCTGTTCTTCCTGCTCCATCGATGTGTCCACACGACATGTAAGCGCTGCAGCTTTAGTGGTGACATTTCAACAACATAGAGGTCACTGCTATGGCCAATGATTGACTGTAGTAGTAACATGGTGTTGGCATGTTATCACGTTGACTTGAAGAGATTGGAAGTTGGCCAGTAAGTGATGGCACCATTGGGATTACTCCTATTGCTATTTTACATCATTCTAAGCTGTTCTGAAAAAAATGAAGGGCTTGGACAACCCCTTTTAAGCCTTGTTAGTAGCTGATTGCATTCGATGGAGTCCATGGTTGATGCATCACTGGGGTCCTGGGTTCAAATCTGACTAAGGCCAACCTTTGAATGGAGTTTGTATGTTCCTCCTATGTTTGCGTGTTTGTCTGGCTCAGTGTTTAGCATTGTTGCCTTTCAGCACTGGGGTCTTGGGTTTGAATCTGACCGGTGTGGAGTTAATATGTTTGTTCTCTCAGTATATGCTTGGGTTTCCTCTGGGTACTCCAGTTTCCTCCCACTCACCAAAGACCTACCGATCCTGAATTCAGATTGTGAGCCCGACTAGGGGCAGCGACTGATGACAATGTCTGTAAAGCGCTGCAGAATATGTTAATGCCATATAAGCAAGTGAGATTTATAATAAAGTAGCCAACATAAAGATAACACAGATAATGTAATGTGATATCATCATGACTTGCCCCAAGGCTTTTCATCATTGGCCAACTCAGTCCTGCTATATCTGTAACTCTCCATCTATATGTGTCCTTGACCTCTATGGATATCAATGTAGAAATTCTTCAGCTTTATCTTAATGCTATTACATGTTGGATCACCAGCTGGCCCCACTTCAGCTTCTACGCTTATGTCCTTCAGGGGTTAATTTATTTTCTGTTGTAGATAGACCTAAATTATATTAGTTAACTCCGACACAGAACGGTGTGCTATATATTAGTCCCTCACCTGACCCCCATTGCATCACTGGCAGTAATTAAAGCTTCATTGCTGTCACAGATGATTACGGCGTTCACCGTTTTCATATTGTGCGCTATTTTGACAGGCAAATTAATGAATGCCCGGCTAATGGAGAAGCGAGAGCTGCGAATTGTATTGTTGGTTACTGTATAGGTAATGCAGGCAGTGGAAAGTGTTTGCATATCGGCTTTTATGCATGACCTATTTAAATGTACGTGCCTATTGCCATTTTAAGAAGAGACCTCTCACCTAGTGGAGGAGATGTGAGCCCCACATAGGCAGATATTTCTTCTTTATCACATTTACCAAGTCTTTTAAGTTTGTGTGACACTGTTTGGATGGAAGATGAGAGGAGTATATTTTTTTATATCCCCGGGGAATAACTTTCTGATGACTCTTTAGAGGTGAATATTGGCATTTATTTAGCCTGAGTGAAAATAAAAAGAACTTATACAAGCGGGAACCTAGAAACTGTGGAGTCAGCAAACAGTGTCTTTTATTTGTTAACTTTCGCTTGCCATCCCTCAAACACAGCTAAATCTAAAGTTAATTTAAAGTTTCTCCAGAGAAATTTGTATCAAATTAAAGTGTTTCTCTGCAGTGATGACAGGAGAAAAGAACACATTGGAATTTCTTCTAAATTATAGTCTATTTTTATGGTCTCCTAAGATTTGTCTTTGTGGACCCTATTCTACTGTCTTTTGAAGGCAAATTAATTTAACTAATGACAGCTCGCGCGGAAACATCAATCAAATGGAAGGAGAAGGGGATAAAAAACAAGACAGCTGTTGAAGGCAGCGCTTAGGAGGAAAAAATTATGAGCGATTGATAACCAGATGCTGATTATATGAAGATTTCCTTCTCTACCAAGCCTGGTCTTAACGTATTCTTACTGAAAGCTCTAGGTGGCCATTGATGTCAAGCTATATTCTGTAGAGTTACACCTGACCATAACTACTGGTGTCTTAGAAGACAATTTTTTTGCAGATTAATAGACCAACCAATTAGTTTCCATAGATCTGATTATTAGTCTTGGTCAAATTGACCATATTTTTGGCACATCCATGGCCATCTTATTGGTGCTAGATGAGATCTACACTATAACGTAATCATGGGATGACCCACATTAATGTCCTCTCACCTAGACAACTAGTATACTGCTCTGCAAGGACCCTGAAACAGCTGTCCGTAGCTGGATGACTGGGAGACTTTTCCTTCTGGTTTTGGTCATATCAGTATCACGAGGCTTCATGAAAGTCGGCTATTGACTTTTAGGGAGCTACTTTCAAATAGGTGGCTCTAGCGGAACAGTTTTTCTTTTTCCATCAAGAAAAACTTTTTTAAATCTCTTTCCCCAGAAGGCCGAGCATGAATGGACTTTTAGTCTCCATATGCCGCAAAG
>CAMRHE010000055.1:1530000-1590000 GCA_947044405.1 Leptodactylus fallax
CCAGATAAAATGATTCTGGAGGCCCAAACTCAAACAACCCCTAGGAAAGAGAACATAGTACCCTTCAAATTTAGATGTCTTCTGCTGTACCGGTGTTGTATTAGAGCCTGGGCCTGACAAAGGATGCTCTGGTGGGCCACTCTGACACTGTCTCTATATACCTGTGAAGAGAACCTGATCATAACTGGGGTCCATTTTTGGAAATGTGAAGGCTTTGAACCAGTTAAGTCTTGAACGTAGGTACCCAAATTGGCCATCATTGCCTAGAATTCAGGTTAGGCTAAATTCACATTTGCCCAATCCTTTTGTTCTGAGAAGGAGAGAAACTGCTGCCAGAGGTATCTGGCATTGGCTTACTCCCTTTTCCCTATTCACAACATGCACACGCTCAGTTGAGCTTAAGAGAAATGACTGTTTGTCAAACAAGTGTTGTGCCGACAGATAGTATCAGACCAGAGACCAGGTAGACTGTAACCAACTCTACTTGTCTCCATCCTTCCATTATCTACTATATGGCATAGTGACTATGTGGACCGATGCCCCATTATTCTGTAGACAACATTAATCCCTAAATTAGCTTTTACTTCTTAACCGGAAGCTCCTTAGACTTTGTACTTCTAACTTCCATCTTATGTAAGATGTCGTGGCTCCACAGATAACGTATTCATAATCTTTACACTTTCACTAGTTGCATTCATTTTTCGGTCTAGGGTATTAAATTTAGCAATGATATGCGATGTTAAAGTAAAAAAAGGAACAGCTGGAATTCTTCTATATTCTGAAGTGCTTTTGTTTTCTTGGCAAACCATAGCATGTTGTGAAATGTGCACATGCCACGATAAAATAGAACAAAAACTAGCCGGTTGACATATTTATAGAATTGATCTTTTGGCTGAATTCTTCAAGCTATTTGCCATGAAGTGACCTAAATTTATTATATAACCATATTTCAAAAGGTTTATGACGTTAAATTATTTAGAGCGTTTTAAGCTAATGACTTATTCATTTGCATGATTTTTCTTTTTTGAGAAAATGTAAAGTTAGCTTCTTGCTTGGTACTTTTAGCCAAATAATCGTTAAATATGGATAAGTATAAATGTTTTCTGGTAAAATAATAAAATATTTAGGAAAATGGTAACATTGTCATGAACGTAACATTTTTGAATGTTGGATTGAATATAGGTTGAGTGCAGTGTAGGTGCCATTGGTAGGGTTTTGGTTTGGTGGTCTGGGGAAAAAAAAATGGCGCCATGTACTCTGTTATAGTTTTTGTTGATTCTTGTGGGCTACATTGTGCGACCAAAGATTATCAGGTCACCTTGCAACTCTTTCACTCATATTAGTGAATTAAGCTGCGTCCCAAGAGTTCTGCCACCATGACTTCAAGTTAAACATAGTTCAACTTTTTTGCGACTAGAAGTCACAGTTGCAGCACTCTTCATTCATGAATGCAAGGCGACCAAGAGATCTTTGGTCACAGTATGGGAGTCGCAGCCAAAATCACAGAATATCCCTAGCCTAAAGGATCAAGGACTCTAGTGTGTGTTGAGACCTGAGCAGACTCAATATAACCAAACCGTGTTTTTAACATGGTACCCATATTAGGAAAAGGATATCTTTCTTGATGGGAAGAACTAATGTAGGCCTCTTAAAAAAAATATGGTATAGAATTCTAGTGGATAGGCATCAGGTTGACATGTTAAAGGGGTTGTACAGCCTGTAAAAAGGATCAGAATGGCATAAAGTGGTGGTAGTCACCGTACCGATCCAACTACTCCCATTTTCCTGGGTCATTGCTGGTCTCTACTTCACAGTCCCTCTAGACACATGAAAGGACTGCTAAGTCAGTCTCTGTTGTGGCCAGTGATCAGCTGAGTGGTCAATTTCTGTGTGTCAAAGGGAACCAGGAAATAGACCCCTTTAGGGAATGGTAAGGAATTGATGAAGGTAGACAACTCCTTTAACACTACATGGTGAAGTTGATGGCATCTATGTACTGTTATTTTTGGTTGTACCTTGATGCCACTTTGTTCTAAATTTTGTACCCTGGTATAGAATTAACTCTTTAGTGATTCATAAAAACTATATTATGTAACACACGTCTCATTGTTTTGGTTGATGTCCTCAGCCAGTCAACCACTAGACCAGCTGGTCTTTGTAGACTCTCTTGCCATTCTTTGTCATTCTGAAGACGAGGATCATCAGAGCAATGATTTAGCATCCTGCTGGTGTGAACAGTGATTATTAGACTGAGCAATGATGCAACATCTGGCCAGCCAGGGGCTAATGATCTAAGGCTTGTTTTTGGATGGCTTGGGTATTATGCACTTGCCACCGCTAAGACAATGCCGCCTTCTAGAAATCACATAGATAAATATTTTTGGTTATAGCCTAATGTTCCTTTATAAATGAGAAATATTACCAGGGAAGCACAGATACATAGAGATATGACAATCTCCTGACAAACCTCACATGGGAAGAGAGGAATGGATAAAAATGTCCTTTATATTTACTGGAAACAAATGAGTGGTACCAGGTGAAAATATATGTCTGTACTTGTTCAGATTTAAGACCTACAAATTTACACCTTATTTCAATTTCCTGCATGCACTGAGGAAGTGCAAATAGCTTATTCAGAGGCAGATTAATGCAAAAGATCTGAGGATGAACATAAATCTACAAGCACTGACTTGTACCGTCGCGTAAGTGTAATGATTATCAAACTGGAATCAGGTCTCCGAGTATTCGCTTAACACGGGGAAAATTTGCTTGATGTGAGAGTATTAAAGTCGTCCCTATAATATATCCATAGACTGTGACTAAATTTTATAGTTCATGAAGCATATTAGTATTACACCATAGGCCGATCCATTCAAAAGGTGATTTCCATTTAGATGCTCATTTTTCATGAAGATAAATATGACATGCATCATAATTTCCCCGAAGTAAATATCCCAAATAATAAAATGCTCAGGAAAGCAAGTTGAGGAATGACTGTAATGTTTTCCATTTGTATGGTAAGTGGCGAACCTTGTGGCTTATCAAGTAACAAATTGAATGTTTAATCTTCTTCCATGCAGATTGAGGATGGCAAAAGAGCAGCCTATTCACAACAAATTGAGAGTTCTCTGGTGACTCGTGGAAAATATCAGCTATTTTGTCTTTGGAGGCCAATAGAAAAGTGTCAACCGGAATCTATCACAGACATGAAGTTATAAAATTGCAATTTGCAACAAAAGACTTTAGGCTAAGTGTTGGCATAGTTTAGATATGCTAAATATATTGCAAACATTTAGACTAGATTTCCGAGGCAATTTAGATATTGTTAGGCTGGGATGGTTCTCGTTGACGGTGGGTGAAAAAGGAGAAGGTTCCGATGCTACGTATGTCTTCATACAGATATCATACAACTATCCCTCCAGCGCTGCGCATGCGTGTTTTCTGAATGGCGAGAGGGTAGTAAGCTGATGTCTGGGGGTGGCTTATCTCTTTTGAGGACAAAGGAGTGGGCGTTTTGGAATAGAAAACCCCCATATACATTAGATGGTTGGGCGGTTTGGCCAATTTATACAGTGTCAGATTAATGTTTCTTGGGTGCACCGGCTAAAATGATTCTGGGGGCCCACCCTCGAACATGGACCACAGTTTTCTTTAAATTTGGGTGTTTTTTGTTGGACCATTATTGTGTTATATCCTGGGCCCACCGAGAAATTCTCTGGTACACCTGTGGGCCAGTCCAACACTGTACTCAATAAGAAAGAGCCCACAGCAATAATGGGGCCCCTGAAGATATTGGTCCCATACCTGTTTGGCTGCATCCTTTCGTAAAAGCCTTTGCAAGGAACCACACCCCAGATGTTTTGTTATGCTAGCAAATAGCGTAGCAAATGTGGAGAATTAACCCAAAGATCATAGAAAGAAGATGGGGATGAGTGAATACCAAATCCTCCAGTCTTTAGTGGTTAGTAGTGTGGAACTGATCACCAGTTCTGGATCGGGTCTTGCCACTTGTATGTACACTTCTGGGGCATTTTTTTCTACTTGTGGAAAGTGTGGCTTTCCATACACTTTAGATATCTCTAGGCCTACAGCTATCTCGTAATATACAGACAAGCCACTCAACTGAGTTAAATGGCAGCAGTCAGTTCTGCTACATCGGTATACACATACTTTCCAAGTTTTGGTGAAAGGGATGTGGAAGAATGGCACGTGATGGACATTTTTGGGGTGACCATGGTCTTTTTTTGGTGAGATGTTGGGGATGTGCCATGCCCTGTTTCTGTGAAGCAGGCACAGTAATGTTCTATCCATGCCCCTTGTTACGGCATGACCAGCACATAACATGCCCCCATCACATAGCATTATAGAGAGCCTGGCAGATGCAAGAGCATTTTTCCAAGCTCGGGAGAATTATTAGCTCTTCTGGGACTCGGAGGCCACTCCATATTTCTGGAGCCTTGCAGGCATTTTTGGAGAGTTGGCAATTATGTGCACCCCTATGTCTGTATATAGCGTTCCTTTGCAGTTATTTTATGTTTTCTCCTATAAATCCTTTTACATACTCCACCTGCAATGTTTTACTCCACAATAAGACTTTATTGTAGTATTGTGCAGGTGTTGCCATGATGGTTCTCTATGGTGTAGTCATAGCAGAGGATTGCAGGCTTTGCGATGCGCAGGCACTCATGACGCCAATGGAATATATTGTGTTTTTCAACAATGATGAGGTGGAATAACTTGTAGCATGAGATGAAGAGAAGACAAAATCTGATGCTTTCCTTAAACTTAGTGAGTGTACAGGTTGCCAGGCAACAGCAGGAGAACTGATATACAAGTGGAATACATGGAATGCAAAGGGATCCACTGAGATACTAATCTTCCCAAGGTGTAACTATGGTCTACAGCGCTAAGTGATGATGATGCAATTTCTGCTGATAGTGCAAAGTGCACACTTGTATGCCATTGCTATTGTTTAGGTGACATACTACAGATTTAGCAGAGTTCTTTATTGTATTGCATGCATAATATTGTGATATAATAATCTATCTAAACGACACATGACAAACTCAGCTCTGCTACATCTGTACGCGCCTCCGCATTTCCAGCTCCGAAACGCTGAACGTTTCCATATGTATGTATTAATTTCAGTCTGTAATATCCATATCAGCATTATTACATGGCACCGCCAGCATTGTGATGAGAGGTTTATACATGAGAACATTTTCATTATCTTGTTTCCCAGTGATCTTGTTCGGATTGGTTGGAATCCTGACCTGCAGCTGTGCCTCACAGAGTCAGGATAAATGTTCATGTATTAAAGCGCGACCTGGGCTGTTCTCTGTGTTACGTGGGCAATTAACAGGGCTCCTTCCTCTGGGGAGAAAGAAGGCTGTGCAACAATAAGGAGGAAAAATGCAGAGCCAGAGAATCCTGCCCCTTGTAGTGTGCTAATATCCCACATCATAACAAACCTATAACCTGCTCCGATGGCTGAATACAGTGCTTTATGTATGAGGGTCCCCCTTCTAATAACAATATATATTATATATGTTACACAATTCTGACCTTCATTGCCTACATAATACTGCCATATAGTATCTGAATAATCCATATAGTTAATACAGATTTAAACCTAAATGTAATCTCTAGGTTTATTGGTGCCCAAAGAATACTTCCATGCAGTATCCATATAGTGCCTACATAGCAGTGCTTAAGGCAGCTGACCATGATGTAGCATAGTCCTAAATCCATGGATTATTTTATACTATATATAGTCTCCAGGTTCTCCAGAGCCCAAATAATACCGCCATACAATATCTAAAAATTTTAGCCTATGTAATCTCTCTATATAACTTTTCAGTGCCTAAATAATACAGCCGTACAGTATCCACATAATCCATATAGTGCCCAGTTATTTAAGCCTACATATAATCTACAGATGACTCAATGTCCAAAAAATACTACCGTACAGTATCTAAATAATCCATATAGTGCCCAATTTGGATACTGTATGGTAGTAGTATTTGAGAACTGAGACCTCTGGAGATTATATGTAGGCTTTCTCATTCAGATCTGGGCACCCCATAAATCCAGCCCTAGCAACATTTGCAGAAGAGCTATAGAGTGTCCATGTTGCATATAATAGTTTATGAAATGTAAGTAATTTAGAACACTTGTACAACCTGGACTCTGGTTGCAATGGTCCACGGCGAAGGGCAGTTTTCTTTAAGGCTGTCTTTGGTACAGGAAGTCCATAGGCTCCATGTGTTTCCTGTTGTGGACCATATGCGAGCCACATTTTACAGAGATGGAAGGAAATGCATTGTACCTGTATGACACATACCATGTGTGAGCGGCCTTTACGTTCTTCTATGGTTATCTTTAAGTTATAGGCTGTGATGACTTTGCACTTTGGGTTTTTCATGGAATGACTTGTATGGGGCTTTTATATTGACCACACAGTACATTTTGCTTTTACTGCTAATGTCTTCATTCTCACTTCCTGTCCCTGGAAAGTGTGAATCATTAAGGAAATCTGTAGTTTAAGCTTTGCATTTTAAGCCTAGTAATTTTTTAAGGTTTATATTTGATAACAATAGTATTTCAAAGGCTTATAAGGATTGTAGTTTCCTTAATGTACAAGGATCATGAACACAGTGATGTCACTGAACAAGGATAATACACACAGTGATGTCACAGTACAGAATAATAAACAGTGATGTTACAGTACAGAGATATTATATACAGTAATGTCACAGTATAGGCATAATACAAACAGTAATGTCACAGTACAGAATAATAAACAGTGATGTCACAGTAGAGATAATATACACAGTGATGTCACAGTAAAGAGAGAGTGCTTTCACTGATGCCCCAGTACATGAATATTGACATAATGATAACACCCATGTGTCTATATAATACTATGAATTGGCATGTCATGATAAAACAAAGCGTGCGGTCATTGGTTCTCATGACTGCCACCACCTACAGGCAGCAGACTATGATATAGCACATTCCTGGATCCTCGGACTATTTAATCCTAGATATAATCTCCAGATGTCTCTGCCATAATTTATGAGTCAGTAAAGAGTAAACTTTTTTTTTTTTTCTTTCCTCCCATCATGTGGCTAGTACATGTACACATCTCTGATTCCGAGACACCACAGAAGACTTCATTGAATTCCCAGAGTCCTATGATAAAGCAGCCCTCTTGTGGAAAGAGATTGAATTACCTAATTGTATTCAGTTCTCACTAATCATACAGCAATAATTCCCAGGCACTAGACGCGAAAGAAAAAAAATCATGAATGAGTCGTTGACAGTAGATCCTCAAAGGCGAATATTAAGCGTCTTGTTGCTGCTATATGGGATGATTTGGCAGCCAAACGGGTTAACACGAGAATACAAGAGTCTGGTTTGTGACTGTGTCAGTGTTTTGACACAAATGGAGTTGATATGCCTGTGTTCTCCCCATGCAGCCGGGCTCTTGCGTTTGAGGATGCTGACATGACTTGTATGTGCGGTTGCTACTTATTTGTAGATCTGCTTCCTTCGTACAAGTGTAAGCAAGGCTTTGCCAAAACGACTAGTGTCACCGCGCTTTGTAATATCTATCAGCTGTAGGAGCCTGCTCGGCAAACACATTTCCGTCTACGGTTTTTATGGCTGTCACTTTTTCAGGTATACAATGTGCCAGCTGTGAACGTACAAAGCTCCTTTTTGTTTTCACACAGGGGTATTAAAAAAAAAAAAAAACAAAACGGGGGAAAAAAATGAAAAAGTCTACCTATTTGTAATTGCGGAATCATAAAATATTTTAATTTCAAGGTTAGCCGTTCCTCTTGCATACTTAATTCACAATTAGCAGGTTTATAAACCTGCTCCATGCATGTAATTTTACTCTCGCCAAATGTTCCTCATGAATAATTTAAGGCGCCTCTCTATTTATCAAATTATTAATATACCTAATAGCCTTGTTTTCGTAAACAATGCTTCCGAGTTGCATTTAAGTAAGAAGTAGTCGGAGGCTCGCGCTTGCCCGCTTTCCCACCGATGGGAAAATGTTGACTGGAGCTCTGCACAGAGGGCGTCTTGTGCTCCCGGTGATGTCATAGACCTGACCTGCTTCTTCCTCACAATAGGCCAGGTATCATTAACTGCCCAAACACAATGCCCATTCAACCAGGTTTCTTTTACTTCTGCAGCTTTACGGAACAATGATATTATTTGTATCTGTATTCGGCAGCGAGCATTTTGCTGGAGATGTAGGACATAAAAGCCTTCTTGTTAGGAGCTGTAGCGTGGACCCGGCTTGTTTACTTGGTTCTCGTCACTAGACAGCGTGCTAGGCCATAATATTTCTAGACGGCTTGCAAATAGCCAAGCAGTTACAGTGATATGCAAAAGTTTTAGGCAAAAATGCTGCAATGAATGACTTCAAAAATAGAAGGGTTAATAATTTATTTTTGTCAATTAACAAAATGAAGTGAATGAACAAAAGAGGAATCTAAATCCCATCGATATTTGGTGTATCTCCATTTGCCTTCTATCAATTCTTCTTAGACAGTTTTTGGCAGAACGCGGCAGGGAGGTTATTCCCGCCGCCATCTTGGAGAACTAAGCACAGATCTTCTGTGGATGTAGGCTTTCTCCAATCCGTCTGTGTCTTTGTGTCATCTCAGACAGACTGGAGGATGTTGAGATCAGGGCTATATCTGTGGTGGACATATCACTTCCAGGACTCCTCCTCCAAAGGTCACACCAAACATCGATATTCTCTTTTCTTTGTTAATTTCATTTTAATCGTCAAAAATAAACCATTAACCCTTCTATTTCTGAAAAAAAAAAATTTTTTTGGCAGCATTTTTTCCATCTCTGCCTAAAACTTGTGTAGTACTCTACATCATCTTAATACTCAAGGTCTATGGGAGATGAACACAAATTTATAAAACTGAAGACCTAAAAAAAAAAAAAAAAAAATCATCCTCTTCATTTTTGTATGGTAAATCCAATGGGAATTTTCCCCATAAAGTCGACCACAGTGAAATTTGACTTCCGTAGGATTGATAGGGTCTGTAGATGGATCCAGTTTTGTCCAAATGAAATTGGTAAAAGCCCAAAAACCTTACCGTGCACCAGACACTTTCTGTATCTAAATTCTGCGGTTTCTTCGGACTTGTGATGGAGTCAAAATGGAAATAGAAGAAAAGATATAAAATGGTTTTGTTTTGTATCCTTTGTGTTGACATGTAAAGCGCTGGCTGTGTGTGTATGTGTGTATACGAGTGTGTGTGTGTGTGATTCCATGTGTATGATTCATTCCAAGGCAGTTTTAGTCTTCATAAAATATTCATTTTGGTTGTGCAGGGCCCTGTAATTGCCATCTCTCACCCTGAATTATTTATATCTTGCACAGACTGACAAAGCTTTGCCATACGGCCTCAGATGAATCAGAAACAGGGATCTCTCCTGCCAACAGCATTATTTCACAAAATATGGCACCGGCGTCATTCTCGGCTGCCTCATCTCTAAATCCACCTTCTCTTGATTTGACATTTTTCTTTACTCCTCCATTGTCTTAGTGAGGCAGAAAGGTTACCTCTTAACTCCAAGTAGCAACCTTTCTTGCTTGCATTATAGTCGCTGTGCTTGAAAGGACTAATGTGTCTTCATTGCCCTTACTTCTTCATGCCTGGTAACAAGACAGAACATGAGCCCACTTTAGTGCTATATATTATACATTAGGCATAAAATGATGCAAATAGTCTTCAAATACTCTTCAACGGACAATATAGATAAGGGTGGATTGAGCTACTTGTCAAAAGCAAGAAGAAATGGAGGAAAAAATGGGAAAGAAATGCATAATCCAGCTGATACTGCCAAGGGCTCGAGGAATGGGTTGAGTGACATCACAGTGATTACGTCATTTAATATTTGCAATAGTCACTTAAGACAGTTTATTAATTGGTTAAGGTAGTTTCATTTCGGGGGTCACTGCTGGGCCGCTGTTTATACCTTTGGTAGAAAGTGGGCTTATCGCAACTCTGAAACCTTTCGCACTTGGTTAGTCCAATTTTGGTCCACTGTAGATCCTCCCATAAATGTAGAGTCTGTAAACATCTGACCATACGTATTAAACTAATGTTGGCCAAACCTGCCGATTTTGGTGGGACTGATCCACCCATCTATTGCGTGAGGAGGTTTCCGACTTTCCCATGGTGACACATATTGAGAAAACATAGGGCTGTTGTATCTCAATTTGTCCAATCCTTTTGTTGTTAAGGGAGATTTAGCTGCTATCAAAAGAGTCTGGCAGTGACCTATTCCTAACCCCTGACACATGCATTCTTGGCTTAGATGATTGTAAGTGTGTATGAGCCGCCTACATGGTTTTAGAGGAAAAGCCGCTGTCGAAACAAACCTTTTGTCTGACAGCTGTAATGTATGGCAAGCCTAACTTGCAAAATCTATACCAGACCCCCCAACCACCATTATCATGGAGTCCTCCTATGTGGTAAAGGGGCAATTGTGTCCCATTTGGTAACGGAGCCTGGGTCAAAATTCAATCTGTGCATCCCCCCTATCTTTGTAACCCTTAAAAACAGTGGGGGAGAATTTCCTGTCCTGGTGTAGTTGTGGTGCATGGCCAATATTTGTTCCAAAGTTGCACCACTGTGATGGGTTTTCCACCATACTTGCCACTTTCTAAGACAGTGAACAGAGCAGAATGGGAATCAAGGCCAGCTGGGATGGGGACACCTCGGCTCATCACATTTTCTATAACTATGCCAGAAAGCTAGTGTGAATTATACCTGAAATATGGGCCAGCCCTTTGCTGGTATAGATTTCCATTTCAGAAGCATGGGACCTCCCTTAATGCATCAGAACTATTAAGAGGACAGAGTCTCTTAATTCTGGCACATCTCTTGGGAGTGGGGCAATGGATTAATACTCCAATCTTATTAATTTTCCCCACTGTTTCTCAAAGTACTTCTATCAATGACTCCAAGGAGCTACACATTAGACCTACGGCATGGAGACCCTAGAAATATGGGATGTACCAACTGGGCTACACATGCTACAGACTGAGGCCCTTAAAAATTCTCTTCTTGCAGTGCAATGTGTTGTGCAGGCCTCCTTTCGGAGTGGTCTGCCATTCGTGATTCTCTATCCACAGTTTCCTAAATGCTGCTATTCACAGAATTCTGTCCTTCCAACATGTGCTTATCTTCCAACTCACCAATTTAGAGAGGCGCTGACTGGTATTTCCTCATTATGTTATTCAGATCCAAATGTTAGAGCGTCGTCCGTGTAAAAATATTTGAAGCAGCTCAGGGGGTACAATGACGGTTTGTTTTCCCTTTCTGAATAATGATTCAGCTATTTTGGAAAAAAAAAAAGAGAGAAAAAGAAAATCCGTTCCAAAAAAGAATTAATTCAAAAAAGGCAACTTTTTTTTTGGAATGAAATTTGTGACATTTTAGTAACGGTAATAAATATTGTTGAAATTTTTTTTTTGGAATATAATTTAATGTTGTAGTTTTCCACATGTGGTTTTCCAAAAAGAAGTTTATTACAAGTTTAACACCTCGCTCTGGTATGAAGCTAAGAGAAAGGATTAATTTATAGCCCTTGGCTCATCATCAGCCATGGGGGAAGCAGAGAGGAGAAGTCAGCGCTGTATTAAGTCATGGATAGACGGGACACACATTTTTCTTGTATTTGTTGACATTCAGGAGTAATGAAGTTAAGGCTTTGCACACATGTGTCCCTCTCATTAAGCTGCATTACCTGCATTACAACTAATAATTGCCACCGAGAGCCGTGTTCACATTAATCATTTATAATGTTTTAATAAGTTTTTAATCAGGATCTAAAAGGATCCGCAGCAAGTTAGGAGCATTAATGTCTCGCGAGTACATGCAAGTGTACTTGTAAAGACCGCTGACGTCTGCATATTGACTGTAAAGAATTTTATTTTAACTTGATCCAAAAGGAATTTAAAAAATTGAAATAAAAATATATATAATGGTGTATGCTAATCTAAAATATGTGTAATATAGGGGCAATGACGGAGGCTGCTTGAGGTCTAGTGAGTAGAATAGTGAAATGCTATTCGGCATTACCGCCATATCGGAGGACCCATTACTAGAGGGAGAGCCTACAGTTCCTTCATTGAGAAGGCTCCTTAAAGTGGACCTGTCACTAACTCCTGCCATGTTTGTTTTAGTAAATACTTGTATTCCCCAG
Source organism: Leptodactylus fallax (assembly GCA_947044405.1). NCBI lineage: Eukaryota > Metazoa > Chordata > Amphibia > Anura > Leptodactylidae > Leptodactylus > Leptodactylus fallax. The sequence goes on from CAMRHE010000055.1 coordinate 1,542,253, forward strand.
GAATTGACACTCCTTTTTTCACTCTGCATTGTCCTCACCCTCTGTAATTCATCCACCAGGATAGGCAATGGGTTCTCTTTACGTTTTAAACAACCTTCCCAATCAAATTTATTATAGTGGTTGGGAAGGATCAACGATCCTCATCAATCTGTCTGCCCAAGGGGGTATCTTAGCTTGACCACATACCATTTCTACCTCTATATTTTTACCCACTTAGGGCTTCTCTATAAGGTAAAAACTCAATCCCCAGTTGATGGTCAACAAGGAATCCAACAGTAAGGGGCCATCTCATCTGTTAAAGAACCATGACTTCCCAGATGAGATAATTTTAGCTGCTTCGTGCAGGACTTCTTTGTCATCTTTGGGTCGACTTCTCCCACCTTGGCCTCGTCACTACTTTTTAGATTGTGTACTTTACATAAATTATGTGCACCCACCATGCGCAACACTGCTCCATCTCCATGATATCAAGTGGTAAAGTAAAAACTTGGCCTTTAAAATTTAGCAGCCACATTTTTACCAGTGGTTCCTCTGTAACTACGTTGTCCTCCAGACCTGGGGAGGTCATGAATTTTTACACCATTGCTACTTAGCAGTCTATGTATAATCTCCCTAATCTTTCCATAGCTTGTAAAAAGGGAAAAAAAATTCTCCCTTCTCCCCTGGAGCTGGCAACAAGTTACTAGGGCGGCATTTGATGTGAGGCAAGTGATGCTGGCATTTTTCTTAAAGAAGGAACTCCGTGATCAGAGCTGGCAAATAGAGCAGAGTCCAGAGGGAGTGAGAAAGAGGTTTTAATGAGCCCACAGTGAAAGACAAAATACAGACTGATTGACAGGGCGAGTGATCTGCTGGGGAAATAATGTCAGCTCTGCACTACCCATTAGAAATCAAGAAATAGGTAAAGAGGGAGCTGGTGGGGGGGGGAAGGAAAATATTGGCCCTTGAAAGAGGAGCCCTTGTGTAAATATTGTGCACTTCACGTTGCTTTTTCTCATGTGCTGTTGACTTCGCTTTCGGAGATAACCTTATCAAAACCATTGTGGAATACCAGGAACGGATACCGAGAACACAAGTGGGGAATTGACAGATAAAGACAAGTGTAGCTCGCTACTTTTCCACCTATTTTTTTTATTAGATTTTTTTTTATTCTCCTATCCGTTCACGTTAGGCGATTCCATTTACAGCAAATTTTTCACTATGGCTGCAAAATTTGTGGCAAAATCTGCAGCCAATCCATAGCACAATTTGTATATGCAACATCCAAATTTTCTTGGCCTTCTTGCTGCTGATTTTTCCACAACTTTGTCGCAAAGGGTCTAAATCAGCTCAAATCCGCATCAGAGTTCAGTTTACAAGATTTTTGCAGCAGTTAGATGAAATTTGTTAAAACTTCATCCATTTTGCTAGTACCATAAAACGTGGCAGATTTTTTCACCCACAAATCCAAATTGAAAATCTGCAGTGTATCCGCCACATGTGAACATACCGTAAATGTTCTCAATTATTTCTAAAGAGGAAAATTTGCTATTCAGAGGAAAATTGTGCGATACCCCCGCCATATTGGTCATCACCTAGAAACAAATAGAAGACCGTTAAATTGGACTGGTTGCAAAACTGGGTATTTAGCAGTATCCATGGTGCACAAATGGTGGTCCAGCGCAGAAATATGTGACCCCTGTCTGCACATCAAGCAATACCGTATATTGAACCGGGTCAAAAAAGTTATTAAATCCCATCAGATTTCTTTGGTATCGTTGTAATGAGAATCATTGCAAAAGTACAAGATCATGGTATCTATAAATGCCCCTTGACAGCAGCTGCGGAAACGGTGATGAAAAGAGAGAGAGAGGGGGGGAGAGGGGAGGAAACCATTATAAGAAGAGCAAAAGAGGTGGGGGAGAAAGTGATAAGGGCCCATAGTGGACCGGTGCGGGGTTGGGAGAGTGGCGGCCAGCGAAGGGTTAATTTTCTAAACCTAATAATGTTCAATAGTGAGGTATTTGTCAGGAGATAAAGAAGTGATAGAATCTGGGAAGTAGGTCCCTTGGCGATTGTAGTACAAATATTGTTAATGCGGTGTGGTTACTACAGCGGAGGAAAGTAAAATAGCTTCAGTCCTTTGGAGACAAAATCTGCTACAGTAGAGCAGGAACCATAGACAAAGGCCAGTAATTGTTGAACTGCGAGTCAAACCATGTATATGTTCAAATCCTTCTCCATCCGCATTTACATGCTGCTTATGATGAATACCGCTGGGATGGGTAAATTTTAAATCCGACTATTTTACGGTGGCAGATCATGAAACGCGTGGTGCTCTTGCTTTCTATCCCTTTTACACAGATTTTTTTTTTTTTTTTTGGGTTCTTTTTTGGCTTTTGTAACAGAGAGAGGGAGAGAGAAAGTGCTTACAAAGGACATCTGGTTACAGCTGTAAAATTCAATACCCTTACACCATGCACTTTCCATGATGACGTCATGCATATGTTACAAGTATATGAGGCCCATAACTCGAAATGTACAAGAATTTAATAAGTCTGGTGTTAAAGCAATTTGTCATGGCATATTTGAAGTATAAATCAGACTAATGGAGGAGATCGGACCCCCCCCCCACCCTACCGTATGGCATTAAAGCACGTGAACCCGGTAATAGCTAATGGCAGACATAGGGGAAAAAAAGAGAGGGCCTGACATTAAGACCCTAGCATTTTGGAAATCCAATATGTATTGACCTGTGTACTATCTTAGTGCAGAGATCTGGTGTCAGCACTATGTAGTCTTCTATAGGAACTGCTCATTACAGGTTTTCTAAGGAAAGCGCATTGTCTCTGAAGCTCCAGGACCTGATCAGCTAGAATTGCTCAGTAATCAATACTGGGAGCGACTGATGGCCTGACTCACACACACAACACAGCTGTGGCCACTGCTCTCAATGACTTCCCAGTAATTAGGAGAGACTGCTTGGAAGCAAGAGAGTGCCCCCCATCTCCTCAATCACTGCAAAATGCCATAAAGACTTCAATTAACCCCCTCTTTGCAAAAAAAATAAATAAATCATATTTTCGTTCATGCTAATACTTTGGCTAGTCCATGTATCCAGCGTGAGATATATACATCCCCACCAAGCACACTTCTTATAAACTTGCACCTTACCTGGATTGAATGCATTCCATTAAAACCCCTTTAACATTAGTGGGTAGCAACACGTGCATATCCCTTATTCCTTTTTATGCATCTTTTTAGAAATGGCACTGCTTTTATTAACAGGCAGTCCCTGGTATTGCAGCTCAGACCTATTCTCTAGACCGTACAGATTATTTTTTTTTTCTATCTGTAAAGTCTAGGGAATAGATCAGAGCTGCAATACCAGGCACTACCTGTGGATAAAAAGGCATCATTTCTGAAAAAAAAAAAAAGGATTAAAGAGGACTTTTTACCACCTCCAAAAAGTTTGGCACAGTTGGATTTTTTTTTCTCTAGCCCCCACCATTCCTGAGCAATCATAGCTGTTAGTTTTGGTGCTTCTTATGCTTTGTAGGCTCTGCAAAGAAAATTCCAATTGTGCTGGAGTCAGTGAAGCAGCAACTATTAACAGATAAGAACCAGAGTAAGTGGCGATGGTAAAAGGTCCTTTCTTAAGGGATACTGAGTTTTTTATATAGTATATACACCTTGCTACCCCCATATGAATAATATAGATGTGCAGTTCGCCAAAATTTGAGATTTTGGCCAACTTTTGTGTTACGACTATGGCAGTTTTCAGCGGATACAGTTTTAGTGTCCTAGGGACATCTCTTAATTTCTTCTAGGACACTAAACCTTAAGACCCTGATTCTCGTATGACAAAAGTTGTCCAAACTTACCAATTTTGGCAAACCAGGCAACTATATTATGTATATGGGGGTAGCGATGTGTACATTCTATATAAAAAAAATTCAGTGTCCCTTAATCCTTTTTATGTACTCTTTTTAGAAACTGTGCCCCTTTTTATCCACAGGTTGAGCTTGGTATTGCAATTTAGACCTATCCTCTAGACTGTACATTAAGGGTCCCCATACTTTTGTCCAAACTACCAGTTTTGACAGACTGGGCAACTACATTGTGTCTTGCAGTGTTCTATCCCATTGACAACCCCCAAGCCAAGCAGGTATGTTTTATAGAGAAGGAGCTACCTATAGACCAATGGCAGGCAGAAAACTGCTGTAGAACTACTAACCTGTTGCTACATAAAACATAGGTCCTCGATGTCCAAAACCAGACCAGAGGATAGAAATGTTCAGATATGTATATTCTAATAATCAACTGGAATGGAACATTTCGATCCCATTATGGGATCTTCCTCAGATGCAAAGAACATAGCTAAGCTGCAATACCAGACAGAATCCATGGACTAGAGTGGTGCTGTTTCTGAATGCATTTATTAGCACAAGATTCAACAATAAGACGGTTACCGAAGTTAAAAATCAGCGATGCCTCCATATCTGTAGTGTTCTTACTTGAAAGCCTTATTGTTACCAGTTTGCTTAGTATTATACTGGTAAATATACACCCCGTTATGATCTGACTGGTCATATGATATTTTACGAATCATTCCACAGATGGGCATTCATATACATAGCTCACTCCTTAGGTCATAGTTCAGACTACTAATAATAAGCGGGCCCTTATCTTTTAATATCATTGTTATTTACAACACTCACCGCGTCCAGTACTTAAAAGGCTCTGCACATTGTGTTGATCTTGTAGGGATAAACCACTGGGGATTACTTGTATAGTTGTATTGGCTGCCATATTATTCCATAGATAGCTCCTGCAGGACGGGATGGAGGCTGTTAATATGGTGTTCAGAAATCCTGTTCTTGGTAATATACAAAGAGGCTTGTTAGAAATGGTGGGTGCTGTCTTGTTGTAGGTTTTTGATGATGTGGCATATACTAAGGATCTCTGTGATGTACTTCGATTCTACTAAATGTGCATAGATGGTAAGTTCAACAGATGATTCAAACCCTTTCATTTTAGATAGATAGTTATTATTAGGCCGACAACTCTTCCACCTGGTGACCCTACACTCAGGTTGGCCAAGCATGTACCTCTGGTGGCATCTTGTCTCTATTGAGTGCAAAAGGATTGTGATGAATGTCTAAATTCAGTATACCAACACTTCTTACCGGCCATCGATCGTGAGTCAGAATATAACTATATACATTAGATAGTCAACTGGTCTTACCAAAACCGACTGGTTCGTCTGGCAATTGTCTAATTTGTATGGTCAACTGTGTGGAATAATTGATCTCCTGGTTATCAGGGGTTGATGGCTATAATGGTTGGGATCTTTTTCTATTTACATAAGTTTCATGTCCTACCCTGTATTTGTTGGGTCTATATATTTCATAGTATATAGCATATATTCGTATAAGTCATTGGTCACGTCAATGTTCATGTATTTGTCCATGAGAAAAGGGAATGGACGGCACACAATGACATCTATGTGACGTCCATTCTTTTTACGGACCCATGCACTTAAATGAATGAGGCCAGACCACAAAACATTCTGTAATAGGACCTATCCTGCTGTTTCGTGGCCAGCCTTATGACCTTCATGATCGTATGTTTGGATCCATGTTCTATCCATAAAAAAATATCACACAGACCCAAAAATTACGGTACAGCCTTTCACCACCTCCACCAACTCCAACTCTTTGCATCCTAAATAGGCTCCACTCCACTAATTTTTGTTTTTCTATAGCCCCCACTGAGCAATTAGCATATTGGGTACTGAAAGTAACAGTGCCAATTAGAGTCTCTGTCAGGTGGGTGGTCCTGATCTAAAGCAGAGAGTCTTGGACCGCCCACCTGATAGTAAAGAGTCTAAGTAACATACTTCTTGTTAGAATTAACAGCACTGATTGCTCAGGAACGGTGAGGGGTAGAGAGAAAATTACAACTCGGAGGATGCAAAAAGTTGGAATTGCTGGATGTGGTGAAAGGTCTTGGTTAAAGCTTAGAATTGGGTTGAATGATGAGGACAGCTCTTGTTCTGTTCTTTGTAATGGTCTCAAAACTTTGGGTATTTCAGTTTACTTTCCCGAACAGTCCAAAGCTAATAAACCAATCCACCCCCGGCGCCCTCCTGCCACTTTGCTGCACATCCAATAATTTTTCTTTGGGCCAGAAGGGAAAAAAAAAATCATTATTCCCTGATTAGTGGCTAAGGTTAGATGAGAATAAGCAGTAAAGCAGCGAGGATGACTTGTATTAATTGCCCAGCGCTTGCTTCCCAGATAATTCTATCAGCAAGTTGGCCACTTGGTAAACTTGCAGCCTTTGATAAAGAGCTGATAAGACCTTTTGTTACATAAAAAACATGAGGGACCGGAGCTGTGTCAAGTAAAATGCATCTCATCAGCTTTTCTCTGACATCCCAAATTCATTCCTTATGTAATTGATAATGGCCTTAGCCAATTATTTCACACATTACAATACACAGAGGTCCCTTTTACAGGTTTTGCAGTGCTGTAATTAGCTATGCTAATATCTCCTTTATTGGTCTTAATATTGCTCAACACCTTTTGCCATCCTGGAACCCACAAGAGCCCCATGGCCTGTCAGGATGGCTGATTATTGAGAAGGATAGCTTTAATCAAACATAATTGCAGTTAATTTTTCCTCTCCTGCTCTCTGTTGCCAGCATCTAATGCCACGGACTCCTTGATATTCCATTAAATTACAATTAAACGGCCTCCTTTGTTTCTGATTGTCCTAAACAACACCACAAACTTCTGTAGCCGTTTAGGAGAGAGCTGTTTGGTCGTAATTGCTTCCTCGCTCACAAAGGGCCAATTTACACAATACCCATGTAGAATTTAAACAGCTCATAATCTAATGGATATTACACTGGAGCCGAACACTACAATTAAAATGATTTTCATCAGATAGGGAAGCTTCGGGGATAATCGGCTTCATAAAAGTAAATATAAATGAACTAATTCATGGCTTAAATACACACACCCCAGTCCCACTCCAGAATGAGGTTGGGTGGTCTAAAGTCACCCAAGTATACCGGCATCTGAGTTATGCTCATGGGCGACTTCTCTACAGGAGACTCGAAAATGAAGCAGTTGGGGAAGTCGGTGACATAAGCCAAAGGTCACTATAGGGGTGCACGGGTTATTTACTTCTCTTACTTATATAGTGCCAACATATTCTGCAGCGCTTTACAGATATTGTCAACACTGTCCCATATAGGGCATACAACACTGTCCCATACTCATACAATCTCCATGAGTATGTCTTTGGAGTGTGGGAGGAAACCCACGCAAACACGGGAAGACCATACAATCTCCATGCTGATATTGTCCTTGGTTGGATTCGAACCGAAGACTCCAGTGCTGCCTACTGCAATGACTCAGGTTGCGGTGCCATGTGGGTCCTGGAGTCTGCAAATGCCTTTATTGGCTACCAGCTGACTCCCCCATACACATGCATGCCCAGGTTAGCCAAGTGTGCATGTGGTGTTAGTAGGGTAAGAGGTATCTGGTAGCAGCTGGTCTTTTCTGAGAACAAAGGGAATGCGAGTGGTTGAAATCGAACAAGCCTGATTCTGCCCCTGACAGGGAAGGCCTGTACCTACATAAAGTAGTTATGCGGTCTCACCAACGTGTTGAGTTTGACAACTTTGCTCATATGTGCATGGAGGTCTATAGTGTTTTCCATTAACTTGCCCCTGGATTGGAAGACCAAGGACTTGTTTGGTTGCTTGGTTCAACCATTGTAGAAGACCATGGTGCTAGCTTCTCTTCCCTTGTTGATAAGGCTGCTGTATATGTGGAGATGGGGGCTCACCAGCCACTGGCAAGAGGGGGGTCAGCCTGAACCCTTCACCATGGATTATTACCAGGGCTCTTTCCCTGTATTATATAGACAAATCCAGATCTTAGTGCTGGACAGTATGACAGCCTTGGTACATAGTTATCCAGCAATGTACTCGGAAAAAACAAATGCGGCGACTTCTCATACAAGATCCACTTACTGTTTATTAAATGCAGCGCTCGCTCCTTTTCATAAACATGGCTCCGAGGCAGAGGGGCCTCCTCTTAGGGAATTAAAAGACACATGCCCCAACTTGCCATTTTATTATTAGTGGCATCTGCTTCTCCATCAATTACATGCTTCATACAGTCTGTTAAGGCGACCAATTTCTAAATGTAAACAAAGGCCCGCTGTCTGGGATAGGTTAGGTGAGGTTAGGGCCGCGCCGCGCCAAGGTGTTTTGTACTATGGAGCTGAAAATGAATATTTTAAGGCTCAGATGGTAAGAAAAGATGGAAATAGGTAGAAAAGAAAAGATTAAGGTGTGAGGTGTATACGTTCTAACCATATCAAATGGATTTTATACCTAGTATAGATAATGTTATTCAGTATTGAGACATATATAGATATACGGCACAGACTTGGATATCTCACACATGCACACATAGACACGGAGATAGAGATACATGCACATAGAGAGAGAGAGACAAAACACATGCACACGGTATATATAAAAAGTACATGCACACAGTATATATAAAAACACATGCACACGGTACACATAAAAATACATGCACACACAGATTGTAAAACATGTACATACAAAACACATAAACATATGTAAATATACATGCACACCTACACATGGAGGCAGATGAAACATGTGCACATACAATACACATAAATGCAAAAACAGAGAGAGATTAAAAATATGCACATAGTAGACACACACACACACAGAAATAGAAACATGCACACATATGCATAGGCACCAGTATATAAACATGTACACAGTCACAGATATATAAACACATGTACATGTACACATATCTAAAGAAATGCACACATAGACACAGAGATATAAACAACTACACACATATAAGGACATGCACACTTAGCCTGATAAGGGTGGGGTTTACGCAAACTCCGCCCAAAAATTCCTGCCTGATTTCAGATTGTTTGATTAGATGACAATGTAACTATGGGGGTACAGACACACTCATAGACAGGCATGGATAACTATCTACACACAGACACATGTATACATGCATAAGTGACATGTACATATAGAAAGACACATACTGTACATATAGATATGGATGTACCTACAATGTTGGAGTGACACAGGTACATACAAACACACAAATATGACACCGTAACACACATATATACATACATAGAGATGTACAGGCACAGGACACATACTGTATAGAAAGACACACATGCATGCACACACATCTATACAGTTCGGGCCATTCTGAACTTTGTATAGTTGACTATTCAAGCCGTGTCTTCGCCATTCACACTTGGTCGTAGCCTTCCTTTCTGCCGAGGCCAATAACGGGCGCTTTTCAAGCCTGATTTATTCTACCTACTGTGAACGATTATGACTCTTTAGGGAAATATAGAAGGGTCAGGGAATTAGTGTACATAATGGTCATTCTGATAATAGGCCAACAGATGCAGCGGCAAACATACTGTACGCAATTACGCAGAATGCACTAATGACAGGTTGGACGTCGTATCGCCTTCGCCTCAATTGAGTAACAAATCCATGGTTCGGACTAATATAGAGTTTATTGGTGTTAGAGCCAAAGATTTTCTGACACAGGTTTTTTTTTTTTTTTCCTGCTCATAACAAGAGCATTAAATCCTTTGTGTACCGGGGTCTGGGAAAGAGATATGTAAAGGCGGTTGTCAGATATTTTCTAAGAAAAAGCCAATTAAAGGGTAATAGAGCAAAGGATGAGAATTACCATTTGACTTGAAAGAGTGAATCTATTCGACTCCTGTCTCATGCTCCAACAATGGAATTACCACTCAATGAATAACCATGTATTAAGCAGGTTTTACAATTAACTATTCCATTGCCAGAGGGTCTGATCGCGATGAAATAAAATGGCTCAATGGCATATTGCAGATCAGAATACATTATGTGGGAGCAAATTAACAAAGAAAGGAGAAGTCATATGTCAATGGACACACATGAGCATCGGGCGCCGTACAGTATAGGCTGCTACAAATGGCAGCCTCTTCCTTGTATCGGGCCAATTCCTTCTATCCATTAGCAAATTGATAACATTGAGACTCTTACCATAGTACAATGGCCCCTGTGAACTTTACAGGATGGTTATAGTTGTGTTTAATCTAGTAGGGCTATGTAATAGCTAGTAATGTCTAGGTAGCGCCAACCAATGCTAAGTTCCATGTACAGTAGCATCTAGTAATGCCCAAACCTATGTAGTAATGAATAATGCCAGCAATAATAACATCTAGCAATACTTAGGCCCAAGTAGTACATAGTGATGTCTAAATCTAGGACTTGCCTTATGCCAAGATCTACCTAGTATGCCAAAGCAGTATCTAGTAATTCCTAGGCCTAAGAAATATTTCATAATGCCTAGGTTCAAATAATAGCTAGTAAAGCCTAAAGCTATCCCTATGAACAAGAAATATCTAGTAATACTTAGGCCCACGTAATATACAGTAACACGTAGGTCCATGACTTGCCTTGTAATGCCAAGGTCTAAGCAGCATGCAGAGGCCTAGTCAGTATCTAGTAGTGTCTAGACCCAAAGGATATCTAGTGCTTTCTAGGCCTAAGTAATATCTAGTTATGCTTAGGTCCAAGTAATATCTAGTTATACCTTGGCAAAAGTGATATCTAGGCTTGAGTAGTATTTAGTAATGTCTAGGTCCAAGTAGTAGATAGTAATTTGTAGACCCAAGTTGTATTTAGTAGTGTTTAGGCCAGGTAGGATTTAGTAACGCCTAGGCCCAAGTAATATCTAGTTATTACTTGGGCCTAGATATTATTGGTGCCAAGGTATAACTAATAATTCCTAGACATAACTAATATCTAGTAATCCATTTACCCAAGTAGTAGCTAGTAATTCTTAGGCCCAAGTTGTATTTAGTAGTGCTTAGGCCAAGAAGGATTAAGTAATGCCTAGGCCCAAGTGATAACTAGTTATACCTTGGCACCAATAATATCTAAGCTTGTGTAGTATTTAGTAATATCTATGCACAAGTAATAACTAGTAATTCCTAGACATAACTAATATCTAGTAATGCCTATACACAAGTAATAACTAGTAAGTTTTAGGCCCAAGTTGTATTTACTAGCACTTAGACCAAGTAGATTTTAGTAATGCCTTGTCCCAAGTAATATCTAATAATGATGAGTCGAGCGCTGAAACAAGTATTGATATAGATTCATTTGCATTCCTAATGACTTTCTCTAATTACTGGAGATCATGGAGCTGTTTATGAGATAAGTGGATCTCCACAATAGCCTGTGAGAGGTGTATAAACCGATTATAAAAGGGTGAATTATGGCTGCCGGCCTCCCGTATAGAGAGGTTCATGTCACTTATAAGTGGTTTAAAATGCTTGCAGATTTTTTTTCTCCCCTGATTTAATCAGATAGGCACCATGGCTTGTTCCATGCATAAGGCAGGGGCTTAAGAGCAGACACATTTGCAGATGAACCGCTTTTACTAGCTTCTCGGAGACATGACATTTGTTCAGCAGATTAGCCAGGTTGTAATGTGTGGCATAATTGCACTGTGCGGATGTCCCAGAAGTGAGAACCTAATTGCTTGACAGGACTATAACTTTGAGGCACGTTCTCACCTTGTTAGGTCCTTTTTCTGATGCAGTTCAAATGAAGTCTGGCCGCAGGTGTGCCTAATTTACCTCGCAACAGAACGGGCGCTGTGTAATTGCAGGGTAGTAGTTAGGAGAAATTGGTGGGTGGAATATCAAGTGACTTACTGTACGCTCATGGCATATGGGTGTTTTTGTGCCATTGTTAGGGCAGAGGTTTGCTTTGTAATATATTACTGTGGAAATTTAGAATATAAAAGTACTGGAAGGAAAATCTTACGTTTTAGTCTTCTAAACGCAATGCAAATATTATTGAAATAATTAAATTTAATTATTAATTGTGCATTTTAATTAACCTGTTATAGCCTACACTCTGCATTGAAGTATCAAAAATTAACAATAGATATTTAAGACGCCTCTGGAAAGTTTTCATGATGATGCATGCTCAGGGCATTGTCACTCGGGTCAGATAACTTCACTGAGGCCTTCAAGTTGTCAAGAATGAGAAAAAAACGGGCCAAATCTATTTATATAAAAAAATGTTTTTTTTTTTTCCAAAAACAGCATCACTCTTATCCATTGGCTGTTTCTGGTAATATAGCTCAGCTCCAATGACTTAAGTCTGGTGAGTTGCAATACCAGACACAGCCTTTAGACAAGAGAGGCGCTGCTTCTGTGAAAAAAAAAACAAACAAAAAAAAAACAAAACGGACTTTGATGGTTAACCATCAAGTAAGTCCAAAAATACAAGATTTGCTTTTGCAAAGGAGATGACCATTGTTGGATGAGCTCTATATGGAATGCCCAAGTACCATCTATTAGGTAAAGGGTTGTAACTCTGAAGTGATCCAAAATTCAAACACATTCAACTCTGTCCATTATGTTTGAGAATCATGTATTTCCATCATATTAAGGGTTTTCCTCTCTTTCTTTCTCTCCTCAGATTCTTCCTAAAGTTTTTCCTCAAGTGTAATCAGAACTGCCTGAAGAATGCAGGGAACCCAAGAGATATGCGACGATTCCAGGTACTCTGATGGACACAGTCTAGCACTGTGATAACTTCCTGTCGAATGTATAATGACTGACAGAATGGTTGGTTCCAAAGACGTTAGATGATTCATGCCTGATCTGGCCAACTTTGGCAGAATAGGGCATCAGTCGTCTTGTCTGTTGGTATAAACCACCTAATTGTTATGGTCAGAACATCGAATTTGCCATCTATTGCCTATGTTGTTTTTGATCTTTTTATATATCCAATAGGATTCCAATTCAGATTTACGCATTACATGTATGTAATGGTCCAAATACGGTCCTGGATCATATAACGTGATTGTCCGGAAACTTGATACTTTTATTGATCTGTTAGTATACATACATGTTGGTTGGTTCTCTGGTGTCATCGATGAGATATCTGATTGTTCAACACGATGGAATATAAATTTTGTAAGTTGGTGCAAATGCTGATTTTGGTGGGACTGGTTAACCATCTTGTATGTATTGGAGTGTTCCAACATTCCACTGAAGGCAGATGTTGAGATAAAGAAGGTTTGCACATGTTGAATTTCAACATGCCTGACCCTTGTTTTGAATGGAGAGAAGTCGATTCCATAGGTGTCTGGTGGCATCTTCCCGATCGAGAACACATGCACTCTTGGTCAATCCATGCATACATGTTTGGTGGATAGCTATCCCTTCTGACTTCTCCATACTCAAGTCTTTGGCTGAATTTGAAAGTGTATGGCCATCTTATATCATCTTAAATTAAGCAGCAGTGTGGTCCTTCCCTTGCATTTTACTCTCCAGTCCATTGTATCTAAGGTCGGACAATACACATCTACAAGATATGTTTTAGCTCTCGGATTATAACCCTCTCCAGGAAGCCGTGTTGAATTATGGAGTGTGGTGTTTTAATGGTTAGGTTTGATTCAAGTGTTCCTGGTGAGGCACACAAAAGGATAGAGGGTCTACTCAAGTATTGCACCTGTAGGCTCTTCTCAGAGGGATCATTAAGATCATTTAGGCAGATTAACCACTTTAGTTCTGAATTAGCACCACTTAAAAACTATTTAGCATGGAGGGTGAACCTGAAAGGCTGAAGTCTATTGACAATAAATAACGGCTATGGCTGTGAAGGGGAGTCAAAATCCTTTTCTTGTTACAGGTGGTCTAACCTACACTATACATGGGTACTGTATTATCCACTGTCCACATAGTCCTATCATAGCCATCAATCCTTGTGAGTAATAATATTCTGAACATAGACTCTCCAAACACTTCAGAATTCTCTCTTTCCTGACTCACTCTACATATGCACACTCAGCTTGGCCGAGTGTGCATGTGTTCTAAATGGGGACAGGAAAGAGAGGCTGCCAGATAACTCTGGGTATAGCTGATCAAAAGGATTGTGCATGTTGAAATATATGTACCCGATCTTTCTTTTCCCTAATATTTGCTGTTGGGAAAAAGGCAGGTTGTCCCTATGGACATCAAATGGTCCACCAGCGTTGCCAATATTGTTGTAACTCTAGCTAAATTATAGACCTGTATCTGAGAACTGACACTCACTTCACTGAGGAGCTGAGAAGAGGGGGGATTGAGAAAGCACCAGGAAATGGGTTCTATTTTGAATTTGCTATGGTACCCCCTTCCCTAAATGCCTAGTGCATAGTGAGCAGGTTTTAATAAGTTTTGCAGACCCACATAGGGAGAACAACCTACAGTATGTTTAAATAGAGGTAGGTAAGCCATAGGTTTAGCATTAATGCCCACATTGAATACCATTAATTTAAAGGGTTTTCCAGGCATCAGTTGAAGATCAGTGGCGGTCCGACACCCGCACCCCCCTCACCATCAGCTATGTGAAGAGACCTCAGTGTTCGGAAGAGCGCTGCAGCCTCTTTACACAAAACCAAGTACAGCACCGTACATTACCGTACATTTTACATGACATGACTCTGCTTGGTATCACAGTTCAGCCCCATTCAGTTGAATGAGATTGAGTTGTGAAATGAAGCTTCACTCCGTATGGGTCTTGGGTGCGAGTCGCCCGCTGATCGTCAATTGATGACCTATCCTAAGGAATTGGTCCTCAATTAATAAGCCCAGAAAACCCCTTTAAAATTGACCCCTGGCTCAGATTAAAATGGTGTTTACTCATAGCAGTTCCTAGTATAAATCACATTTATTGTCCCCATCATGTACGGAGACGTCTGTTTTATGCCTCAGGTTTTATTCCCTGTCCGTATTCATACATCTTACAGTTAGAACTTCCTAAAAAAAACAAACAAAAAAAAACAATTCTTCACAACACTTCAGTGAGTCTCCATTTCTCATGGTTCTCAGCTTCAAGTGCCATTGGTAATATTGATCCATGGGAGCCGAGCAGAAGGTCAAGCCTGGGATGACTAAAAGTCTCCTCTTTGTCTTCCTGATAACTGCGAGAAGCATCACTCAAAGATGATTCTGTGGTCAATGCTGGGACTACCGGTTACCAAATGGATCCTTCCAGCTCATTTTTCTTGCCTTAATTTCCAATTGCATTAGAGAAGCCAGCCTAGCATTATGCACCAGGATCCTATATTTAGCATCTGTGAGTCTGTACTACAGCGGTACCAACCCCATAGAGTTAATATAGAACAAACGTCTTTTCTTTTTTTTTTTTTTTTTCCACTGAACTGTTATTTTCCCTTGGTGACTGACCTATATATAAATTGACACAGCAAAGACAGTCATGTTTTCTCCCTGCCTTTTTTTTCCTGCCCGTGTGTTTCATACAGTGTGAGTGGAGGAGGACTGAAACGCGTTGTGCACTTTAGTATGGAAAGCAGGCATCCTGTATTTTGTACAGCATGTAATTCACTATAGCAACGCTGCACAGAGTCTCCTGACCTCTCTCATATCTTCAGCTTGACTTACAATGCCTTTCCTTAATTTATTTTTTATTTCCTTTTTGACTTTAAATTAGAGGTTTGTTCCAGATAAATCCTTCAGTCACAAAAATAGAAAAACAATAATAATATTAATAAAATTCAATTCCCATGTAGTCTGATAAGGCAGGTAAGTTGTTTTTTTGTTTTTTTTTTCCTTAAAAGGAGTATCATCAGACCCCAATATATCACCCCAGCCCTGCAGACAGATAGGTTATGGGCACCTCAATCATATGGTGTTTTCACCTCGTGAATTGGTGCTGCCGCAGCCAAGATGTCTCTCTTTTGGTTAATATACAAATAAGCAACAATGGCATCAACATTGCAACAAACTACTTATTTCATATTATCAAAAATTATGATATCTCGGGAACGGGGGCAGCGATCCACAAGGCGAAAAAACCCTATGATACAGGTGACCCTAACCCATCTATCTGCAGGCTGGGTTCTGGTGACACACTCCCTTTAAGGTGCATACGTGTAGTAATACTGGTAACAAGAGAGTGCAATTCCTTTATTCCGACACCAACGTAGCCTTATTGATGCTGTATTACTAGACTTTCTGGATTATCGGAAACTTAGTCAAGAAGCCCAAAACCCTATTAATATCACAATAGTATTAATTTAAGGAGTCTTGTTGATTATTTCTACTTCATCTTCTGATTTTGATGTTGGGGATTTGTCTTAAGGCTTACTGTAGTGAAATCTGACCTCCATATTGCATCACTTGAGGTGTCTACAATAGGAGGTTTGGTATTTGTGCACTATATGTGTGTATATATTATATACATTGTACATTACACCTACTAGCTCATTATGTGAAGTATTTGATAGCACACACTATAAACCAGTGTACTTTCTTTGTTCCCCTGGTACACTTGCCTGCCACATATGGCACACTCACTAGTCCATATGGCTCTTTGCAGCTTAAGCTTCCCCCTGACAAGGTAATCTTCAATGACAGCTTTTCTTTGGTGTTGATAAAAACATACAATAAATGAAACCTACTAATAAAGGAATCTTCACACAATCTAGACTATATTTACGTCTCACATATCGGACTTCTACCAACATTGCCTGAAGGTGAAAAATGCAGCAAGTTACACTAGTCAAACATTTGCTTCCATTTGTATTCCATTCCACTTGTCCTTCAGATTTTATATGAGATCAGTTACTGAAATATGTATAAATATAGACATGGACTTGGTAAGGAGTAGGAAACTCGTATAACATTTGCCAATAACTTACCACTGTAATATGTGAATCAAAAGTTTGTTTCCTAAGTACCCTTAGCACCAGTGGGTGTTGAAAGACATTCAGGAAGCTGTAGTTCTTCATATCAAAGTCTTTTTAGCCAGGTCCTCTAAAATAAAAACAAAATGTGCTATATTTTGCATGCCAAGAGCAACATTCACTTCTTAACTGGGCAGAAACATACACATGTAGTATATATCTAGCAATAGCAAACATATCAGGTGAAAAATACAACATGTTATAGCAGATTTTCCTCAATTTGTTACTTTAGATGAGAATGGAATTTCTAATTGGTTACTGTATTTTCAGAAGTAAATGTATAGGACTTTTCACAGTAATATTACATCACTATATATTACATCTAATAAAAAGGATGAAGGTTACAAGTTATGGTTCCTGTAAGATCAGTTACTGAAATTATATTACCTAAAGATACACTTCATAAGGAGTAGGAAACTAATATTAAGTTTGCCAATAACTGGCCATTGTATTCTGTCAATCAAAGGTTTGTCTCCTCAATACCCTTAGTACCAAGGGGTGTTGAAAAACATTAAGGAAGAAGTAATTTCACACATGAAAGTCTTTTTAGCCAAATTCTTTACAAAAATGGCTGAATACATTATATTTTGCATGCCAAGAGTAACGTTTGCTGCCTAAGCAGTCAGAGACCTACTCGCACACGTAATATATATCTAGTAATATCACAATATATTGCCATCTAATGTTAAACATCCACCGCTCTTATTATATTTTGACTTGGCTAAACCTGAACTATTGTCATCATTCCAGAGTTCTCATATTAACCTGCACTTGTTGTTATCCGAGACCCCAAAGACCATTCTGGAATGATGTCAACATGTGGAGCCATCTGCAGACCTAAAAGATATGTAATTCCCTACCTAGTCTGATCCCGACCATAGAGCCATTTCCAGGATATATTGTTACATGAGGCTGGTCTAGGTGTTATTGGTTAACAAGGTTGTGATGTGTAAGTCCGCTCCTGCATTAAGTTGTTCTGCTGTGAAGCAGCTGGAGTATAAGAGGACCCTATCCATCATTTCTTCTATGGCCGCACTCTGAACCTGAGCGGCAAGAATAGGACTCTTTCAGCCTAATATAAAGAAGGAAATTCCGTTGACATACCAGGGTCAATCACCATCCAAATGAACTTGAGAATGGATACTTTTCATGGGATGAAAACACTTTCGCTATTCATTTTCCATTCAAGCTTTTCATATGCAAAAACATCATTATTGCCTGGTAAATGTAATCATAGAATTGACAGATGTCTAGAGCCTAATAGAAAGGCTTCAGATTAATTTTCGATGGGTAAAATGTTTTGATTTGTAGCAGGATTTTTTATTTTTTTTGGAAAGGAGGAGTTTTTGAACATTTTTACAGCTGATGAGAACACGTGCTTAACGTCAGCTTCCATATAAAAATATCCAAATATAGAGCAACATTGTTCAATGTAGAAAATCAAATGTCTTCTGGTGTAAAATAATTATTATTGATGTTAAAGGGGAACTTGTATATTGATGACCTATGTGATTGATGGGGGGTGGGTCTGACACCTGGGGCACCCACAGATCAGCTGGTTGAAGAGGCTGAAGTGTTTGGTTGAGCGTTACCATCTCTTTCCTGAATACCAAGCACAGCGCTGTATATATCATAGGGGCTGTGCTTGGTATTGCAGTGCCAATTCACTTGAATGGCATTGAGCTGCTGCTGTACCATGTGACTAATGATGAACGTGATATCTGATGCCTCTGCAAACAGCTGATCAGTGGGGGTCCTGTGTGTCGGAACCCCATCATTCACAAATTATCCTGAGGATAGGTCCTCAGTATACAAGTTTCGGAAAACCCCTGTAAATAGCTTGTGATTCTCTAGTAGTCTTAGACCTCCTACACACGTGGACCCAAAAATCCTACATAACTCACTGGTGTGTGTATGATATCAGGGGTAGCATAGAAACAATCAGAATGGGATCTCTCTTTCTAGTGCTAGTTTATCCCACCATCTCCATGTTGAGGGCTTTCTTTTGCTAACCCATTGGAAAAATTCAACAGAACCACTTGTTTTTGCCACCAAGGAAAAAAATGATTGTTTCCTCCATGACTATTGGGTTAATTTACTACCCTCTGGTTAGAGAGAGGAGTCTTGCATAGGTTCTTGCCACCCTATAACAAAGAAGATGAAAAGAACCAGGACTACGTTCATTCCTTTCTGAGGGCCCCACAGCAACCTTTGTTTTTTGTATTTTTTTTACCTCCCTTGTGGCTCTCCTAATCTTGAAGAACCCAGAAATTAAAGCAAAGGGATCAACCCAAACTATGGTCATTAAGTTTGTGGTCCGTAGAGCCTACTCTTACACCACAAACTTAATCAAAACGTTTTAAGCCACGACATAGCTTGAGTGTATAGCATCGTAAAAATAATACTTTATTAGGATCAATATAGTCTCAGCCACAGCAGTTTTAAGAATTTTTGAATGGTTTGCTTAACAAAATGCTGTATTTTTCCTTTCTTTTTCAGGTCGTCGTATCAACAACAGTCAATGTGGATGGCCATGTGTTGGCCGTCTCAGACAACATGTTTGTACACAACAATTCCAAACATGGAAGGCGGGCCCGCCGCCTTGACCCCTCAGAAGGTACGGCTCCTTCTTATCTGGAAAATGGTAGGCACACATTTACATGTCCTTTTTTTTTTTCTTTGCAATGCTTTTTTTTTTTTTATACATCAAACTTTATTTTGACTACACAACGTTGCATCTATTTTTCCACCTCAATTCATTGATCAACAGCCAGATGGAGATATCACCATTTTTAGCACCATGGAGATCCAACTCGGACGAGGAATCAAAATTTTCTAACAACCATTTTACTTCCATTTTCCTTTCAGCTCCAATAATTTACAACCAGTTTTTTACCATTTGCCTCCAATCTTTTATTTTTTTAAGCATTTTTTTTTCATGGTTTTGGCTTCAGCTTTTTTTGCAGTTTGATTTAATTTGATATTATTTTTGTTGCTGGTCACGGACATGAGGTACATTCCTAAGTTCATGTGAGAATTTGTAAATGGTTTTGGAAACATATTACCAAATCTCGAAGGAATTTTACTATGAGGTCAACTTCCTGTCACTGGGTCCTGCAGATGGGAACTGCAGAAATTCAATGCAGAATGAACTTGTGCATGTTAAATACACTGATGCATGAGCATAACCTATACATATACATATATGGGTATGTATATAATGGCTAAACTGCATATTACATGGCATAATACACTGATGAAAAAGCAACAAAAGGGAGGATTAGCATAGGACGTAAAGGATGAAATTGCTTCAATTGCAAAGTGTAACACGATGATTTAGATATCAAAATAAGAGGACGATTTACAATCTGCTGCGCTGCTCAAAAATAAACTAATTTGTTTTTCTGCAATAATGACTAAGGTAAAAGAGAACAAAATATAATAATTAGAGGTTGCCCTGAGCCCAAGAGTCATTATAGCATATGACGTATTGTTTATCCCTTTCATATGTACTGAAGATAGGTGTATGTTTTGCCTAGCAACCAGCACTAATGAGGTTCACAATTAAGAAGGTTGGATCCTCTCTCCTAGTCGTCTTCTTCCCCAGGGAGACAGAACTGGCAACATTATAGGTTCAAGTTAGCAAGCTCAGCCCTGTGGTGCTAGGTTTTGGTAGAGGTCCAAGCTCGTCCTCCTCTCTAATGAGCTATTATGATGTTAGCAAAACACAAGTATTTATTTTTGTAAGCTGTACAAAAAAAACTATCTGACTGTAAGCAGAAATTGATTTGTGTTTTGTAAAATAAAGAGAATTTATTTTCACGTTTATTGTTTGGCAAGCAAGAAATTGTAGCGTCCCGAAGACTTCTTTTTCAGCGCTGTAAAGATCTTTGCACAGAACAATAGGCTGGAACAGGGGTAAAAAAAAAAAAAAAATGTCATGGATTCAAGTTTAAGAATGGAGACAAAAAAGAAAATGAGTAAAAAATAAAATCGATTTAATAAAAAAAATAAAAATAATTTAATTCAATAAATAAATTGAACCATTAAATTAAAAAATAAATTAAAAATTAAATGACCGATTCCCCAATTTATTTGCCATTGTAAGTGTAGGTAGATGTCATTTAGCGAGTGTAAAAATGAATATTAGAATAAAGTTTTACTCTGTAATTGCCATGTGTGCTAATATAAAAGCATGCAAAATATATTAATAATAATAATATGTACCTGCATGAATTGTCCCCCTGCTAACACCTCATTATCCAATAATCTAATGTTCACCAGCATCATATATACACTCAACCAAGACCATTTCCAAGTAAACTAATTCCCCCTGCTGTTCCAATGGACGTCTGCCATGGAATATCTTCTGTCCTCGCGAAGCATGGCAAATTATTGCAACGGTGAAAATGAAGCAAGCGGGGGAAAAAAAAATTACAGAAAAATTTCATATTTCACAATGTTATTATTTTTCTTCCTTGTCACTTTTTGCAGAAATCACGTACTAATAGTATGAACCTTAAGCAACTTCTATCACAGCACCACCAGGCCTGCAGCACAGAACTGATTTGCATGCCAAGTACTTGTAATGCAGTTAGGTTTATGCAATAATGACAACTGAATCCAGGCTGCAGGGTTTTAGTGAGTTAAAGAGAACAGATGGCCCTAAGAGAGGTAAAAGGTATAATCCTATCAGCTGGAGTATCAGCCAGCCATCTGGACATCCTAAGCACAATTACAAGACATTTTAGCAGGCAGAACAAAGGAGTCTTCATGAGGCAAGATTAGGCCTGTTTGAGTGTCTCAATATTGTGAATTCAGAAAAAGGTGACAAATTCTGTGATATTACTCCAGAGACTTAGCTGATTAATCAAAACTGCTATAATGAAGATGTTTACTAATAAAATACTTGATCTGATGGTAAAACAGCGAGAAAAAAAAGCATAGAAAACACGTAAACAGAAAGCGTTGTAGGATTTTACATAAATTTTTTGTAATTTTTTTTTTTTTTTTAAATATCATGGCCAAATATGGAGGTAATGATATTTTCCTGGTAAATCCAAGGAAATAGGACGATGGCATGAATAAAATAGGATAAATCTACTTCTTGTATGTAATTAATGAACATCAAATGAGGAGGCGACACCTACTGGATATCAAAGATACTCCCTTATTAATTAGCAAAAAAACACTGGTAATGGGTAGGTGCTTCCCAATTTTAATGATATAGTTGTGGCATTCTGTAGGAGAGGTTGAGATAAGATGGGATCAGGCTGTGCTGCACGGCTCCATGTGTGTGGGTTGTGCTTTCAACACCCCAACACAGAGCCCAGGGATATGAACGCTCTCCTCTTTTTTTTCTCTTCCCCCTACTCCTCTGTTTAAGTGTATTGTGCACGTATATCATTAGATCTCTAACACTGTCTGTGTAATTCATTTTGCTATGGTTCCCATAGAACACATGTTCCTCCTCTATATGTGCATTGAAATGTATGCAAATACAAGCAGGAGGAGGACGGCTATCGGAATATCCCGAGCCAGCTTCTGTTTCTTTTCCCACTCACAGGCACTAGAACTTCCTAGACAATCTGTGTTTTCAGTGAGTCCCAGCTGCCAGATAGAAACCTCTTGTGCCTGCAATACATTCGAGGTTTTTTTTCCCTCCTTTTTTTTTTCCTACCTCCAAAAGTAAATTTGTTTACTGTAATTTTTTTTTTTTTTTGGAGAATTATTTGCCATAATTGGCTGTGCTGATGAAGGTCACTCCCAGTGAGGAGACTTGTCAGTCTTTAGAGATCTGATCCTTTTCAAATGCTCTCCATGCAATTAAGAAAAGCAAATGTCATTCGGAAGCCTCAGAAATGAAAATTTGTATGAACTTATTAGCATGAAGTCAACAGCGCTAGTTAAGGGCAGGTTCTCAGTGTGTGCTCTGTTCCTCTGTTGCAGAGGGATATGCACATAGAATAAGCAAATATAACCTCCATTGGTCTAACGTCAAGGCAAACAAAGGAAGGTGGCATGTCGAGAGCGTTCTAAACAACAATAGCTAGTGGTGATTAGCCATCGTCTTAGTTAGGATGAGGACCGACGTTCAACCCTTGTACCAAAGCACGTGTTTGCTTTTGAGACACCTCAACCTTGTTACTTGTCTTGAGGACTATTGAGTAACCCTTGTAAAAATGTCAAAAGCCTTAGAAAAAAAGTAGACGACTACAGGATTGATTCTTGTAGACAAAGATTTGATATAATGGTAACTCAACATCCTCAGGCCTAGACCCATACCCAACGTTCTCACATGCGTATAACCTACAGAGAGCATTCAAAGAGTAGACTATTACAGGATAGATTCTTGTAGATGTAGATTTCATATAAAGATAACTATGTCCTCAAGCCTAGATCCATACCCAAAGTCATCACATCCATATAACCTACATTGAGCATGCTACGTGTAAACTATAGAATAGATTCTTGAAGTCATAGATTTAATATAAAGGTAATTCAACGTCCTTAAGCCTAGACCCATACCCAAAGTCATCACAGCTGTATAACCTACACTGAGCATCCTAAGTAGATGTCAGCAAGCATGGCACTCCTCAGTATAGGAACGACAACAAAAAGAGCATTTATATTGTCTTGAGGACAATCAATAATACAGTACTGTCAAACCAACCCCTGCAGGTGAGATATCGAGGAACGGAATTTACTTGTAATAGGGAAAGTGTATATCTTAGGATCTGCTCCTTTGCATGAAAGTCGGCATACAAAAGACCATCAAAGCTGGTAAAAAAGGTCTGTCAACACCATGTAAAAGAAAGGCTGATCAAAGTGAAGAACAAAGCCATCCTCACAGAGGCTGAGCAGCCTTCAGCCCGAGCCTCTGCCACAGTTTTACTGGCTGCTGTGAGCCTGGAGTGACTAGTGCTGCTTTGCTGCTTACCCCACCAGAGCATTGTAATAACTCATGCAAATGTGAAGACTCTAGAGACAAAGAGAGGTCAAGTAAATGGCCTAGGGATTCATGTCGACAAACAATATTAGATGTAAAATGTGTACCTTTGACAGAAGTATTAATATAGAGCTTTTGATTTTTTTTTTTTCTTCTTGTGCATGAAAACTGAAAAACTAGTAATTATAGAGTGGCGGAGGAAAATTAAGTTTTGAACCAAAGGCAAAGATCGCTGATGGGGGAAATAAAAAACAAAAAAAAAAAACACCCAACCCAATTAGCTGCTTATAAAGAATCCGAATTCTGAACATTTGCTGTTCCATTTCATTCAACAAGCCTGTGATTGACTGTGCTTAGATCTGTACAGTAAAGCAGATAAATCGACATGCCACATGCACGCGGCGCTTAATCATTTGTAATAGCCATATTTGCTTTGACACGTAATTTGCCGTATTAAGCCATTTTTCTTACTCACTGGCAATCTACTTGGCCTTTGCTTTATAAAACATGTAACAGTTTCCTTTAAATACATTTCCATGCTGATGTATGACTGCTCTTTCCTTTATTTTATGGATGCCTTGCTCAAAAAAATTCATGCATTTGTTTTTGTTATTTTTTGGCTTTTTACATTTTATTCATTTGACATTGCGGTATGTTCTACATGAAATAAACAAAACTAATATTCACGTTATACTTTTTTTTTTTTTTCTATCTCTTCCCCCATACCCCTTACCACTTGTCAACCCATCCCTTCCTCTGTACAAGTAGCTACGCCATGCATAAAAGCGATCAGTCCAAGTGAAGGCTGGACCACTGGTGGAGCTACCGTCATCATTATTGGAGATAATTTCTTTGATGGTTTACAAGTTGTATTTGGAACTATGCTGGTGTGGAGCGAGGTAAGACGTCGGAATCGGCAGGCTTTTGAACTGTAGCATGTTTCCACCAACGAGATGTCAATAGTCAATTGACAAGTGGTATCAAGAGGCTTTATTTCAAACTACCTTTTTATCCATGAATTCACAAGTGGTGGTGGAGCTTGGACGTTCAACCGAGGCCCGTCTAGGCCCCCTAGTGGAACGCTACAACACGCCTTTGAGCACAATTGACCAATTAGTGTTAGAAATTACTAGGAGCAGGCATTGGTGTTGCCATATGGAGGCAATTTTCATATGAATCGTGCCCTGTGGCCTTTCCTGCAAACCCAATTCAGGGATAACATGCAGACTATTTTGCTTTTTACCCCCTAGCAACTCTTTAGCATGGCCTGGTCGATAGTCTATCAGGAGTTTATTTTAATGATGTCAGATAAATTTATGTACAGGTTTAGCAGAAACCAAAAATGACCAATTGGGCAAAAACCCATTAGTATTTTATAAAATATACCGAATATAACTATAGATTTTAATGTAAAGAAACACTGGATGTTCTCATTTTACATAGCAGATCTGAGTATGTTAATGTAGCAGACCTGAGCTAGTAATATGTCGCAGCCACCCATCCTTATATAACGCATTGTGTTGCCTTAGCCTTAAGCGAGGAAGCCCCAAAAAGTTAAATGTAAACTTTAAGTTTGCTGCAAGATTTATTGTTCTTTAAGACTTTTTTTGTTACCTTCTTCCCTATTAGCTGATTACACCTCATGCCATCAGAGTCCAGACCCCACCCAGACACATTCCTGGCGTTGTCGAAGTCACACTTTCCTACAAATCCAAGCAATTCTGTAAAGGCGCCCCCGGAAGATTTGTGTATACCGGTAAGTTCCCATATCATTGAGATTTGCATATGATTCCTAGGTAATGTTGTGTCGCTTCAAATCAAATGCCTCCCTGTTTGCTGCTAATAATAATTTTCACGACAGGGCTGCGACCTCTGTGTTTCCAGCCCGAGAAAATGACGTGGTGTTTTTAAAATAGGGAAGGGATGTTGTATTGTAAGCATCTGGTTCCTATCACAGTATATTGTGTTCTCAGCCACAGTAACATTTAACCTTCTCAGTATGAGATGTACCATAGGGCAACAAGGCCTCCAGATAATGAAAGGGGAGAGCGGTGTGATAACCAGGCACTTTATAAAGTACTTAAATCTGAAGTGCTCAGTAAATAGAGGGAGAATAAGGTCCTCTTTATTTTTCGAGGTTCTTACAGTAACAAATACTGATGGCACAGTTTCTCATTATGCTAAGAAAGGACAAACCCCAGACTATCCGTTCTGTATTGCCTGCTCCTTTCAACAATTATAAAGATACAATTACCTTGGGAGAATGTGGCGGTTCAGTTGATTAGCACGGTGAATTAAAAGAGTGAGTCACAAATGACATGTCCAGCCATTTTCTACAGGTCCTTTGTATTCCCAGTGCACCTCACCCTGTTGTAAGAAGGTCAAAAATTAGAGAGAGAGATAACAGTTTCCAAGCAGCTTGCACTTAAGAAAAGAATTAACAATCATTCTGTATGTAATTGCCAGTTAATAGTATATTGCCTTCTAGATTGAAGCGAATAAGTGGCGATATACCTGTACTAAGTAACATTGTATCAGTCTGCTCTTTTACTAATCACGCCACGGGGGAGGGGTAACAATTTATTTTTATTTAAGTTGGAATAGATTTATTAGTAATATAGGAAACCTTAGTTAAAATGCAGGAGTCGGTGGGCAGTTTGGGATTCTGTGTAAGTGTTGGCTGTGTATGATGATTTGGCCTTAATGGAGTCTGTTGTAAATACCACGAGAAAGGAGCAAAATTGTGAATGTTACCTCCATTGATTCTCCAAAATGTGAATTGTTCATATGCACGATGAATCTGTAACCGGACACCAAGATGTATTAATGGAGTGTTTATGTACTATGTTTGATGTACATTGAGTGTATCATTGACCTAGTTCACCAATTTGCCAGCCCCTAGATAGGGAGCGCATCTGGAAAGTGCTTGACCCCATGGCAAACATTACAACACCCTTAAATCAGACCCCAGGTTGCACCCCTTAAGCAGACCCAAGATTAAAGAAAAAACTACTTGTCTCTTCTCACTGCTAGTCTTCACCTGGCACCTGGGTCCTGATATTACACAAGAAGAGCACACAATATCCCGATGCTGGTTGGCACACAACATTATGGTCAGCATCAGGACCTTGTGTGTTGGGCATGATGTTGCAGGGATCCGGTGAACCCCCAGGATGATGGGGTCTATTCTACATGTAAACCACTGCACTCCTATAGTTACACCACTGCCCTTGACTACACCGCTATGTGCACAACATCCTGATCCACAACATCAATAGAACTTTGTGTTGGACCTGATGTGATGGGGATCCTGTGGGCTCCCTGAACTATGGGGCCTGATTTCAACTTCAAACCCTAGTTATAGGGTTTGAAGTTGAAATGCCCTAGACTACACAGAAGGGCCATATGCATGGAACGTGTATGAAGGAACTCATAATCCTTGGGACTCCAGGCTAGGCAATCTATAGGTGCTATATTATGGAGGTATCCTCCTTTCCAGAGGAGAATAAATCTTTACTATGCTATTTGGTAATGATATCAAACAGTTAAATGTTCAGCATGCCTTCATATTAAGTCATAATTAGGAACATTCGGGCCCCTCGTACCTCTGTGGACACCCTATAGCTCAGAGCTAGGATATGGAAAAAGATTTGCCAAGTATATACTGATGGTGGCGTGAAAACAGGTTTGCAAATCTGGGATTCTGATGATAACCCTAAAATGTATGGAGAACCTTATTACTAATACTAGATAGATTACAATAGGGTCAAAGCTGGTGCATTAGTAATGTGTATTTATACACAAAGCAGACAATATAAAGGCCCCATTGAAGGGTTACATTGGCTCTAGAACTGCACGGAAACGTATCCGATCCATAGATTACACATAAAAGTAGAGCCGAGCAGCAGCACATTAATAATACCATGGAATCTCCTTTGATAAATGAACTTGCACCAATTTTTCTCCTAAACTTGTAGATATGTCTTCTCCAAGCCAAACACAAAACTACACTCTATCATGTAGAGTATTAATAAAGTGCAGGCGGCGTCCAGGACTAAGCTTGGCCGAACACATTGTTCTTTGCAAGCTGTAAATCCCACTGTGAGTCTGTAGGTGCCCAGTTTGCTGTGAATTGAGACCCTGCCTGTATTAGTTACATTGTATCATAGTGGGATCTAACAATGGGACTTGATGTGATCTGAAGGATGATATGAGATTGTTTGCAACTCTGTTCGAATTATAATATGTGAGACATAGGTAATTCTCAGTCTGGTCAGTTTTTGGTCTTTGGCCCTGATCCATTTATTTGTCGCACCCCAATGGTAGAGTCTTCAAGAACAGAATCCATAGATCAGGCAGAAAATTGCAGATTTGACTCTGACTCTTACCTTTAAAGGGTTTTTCGAGACTTTATCAATTGATGACCTATTCTATTAGGACAGATCATCAATGAGATTCAGCAGGGGTCTGACACCCAAAACCCTCATGGATCAGCTGTTTAAAGCGATAGTAGCGCTCCTTCAGTTTCACTTCCACTTCACATGCCATGTGACATTCCATTCATTGGTTACATGGCCAATTCGCTGCTCAGTCCCATTCAAGTGAATGGGGCTGAGTTGTGATATGAAGCACAGCTACTGTACAATGTGCTTGGTTTTCTGTGAATAAATCGCTGCGATCAGCTGATCAGTGGGGATCTCTGCTGATTTTTAATTCATGACCTAGGCTAAGAATAGGTCAACAATTGATAAGCCTAGAAATCCCTTAAAAGTCTAACTTTAATCAATTATTTCCAGTTATTTCATACAGTATCTATTTCTGGAATGCTGGGTAATATCCAATATGGCTACCACTATAGCTGTTTGAAGGATTATCATCCAGCTTTTCCTGACTTCAGAATGGCAAACCTACCTACTTAGACAAGGATTCCTCCTCTGCTCCCATATCTCTTCATAACCAGGCTGATTCACCATTCAGGACTCTGAGAAAGCTGGGGTACAACCCTAAAGGAGCTGCAGCACCGGCCATATTGACTAGATAAATAACTAACTAAAATAATTTCTGCATTTTTCGAGTAAATGCTCTTTATATTGCAGCAATGTGTTGTGCATATAGCCCGTACTATGCTCACATTTCACTTTCGGTAACAGCTCCTCTAGTAACATATGTATTTGATTTCTGGCCCGCAACACATGACACAGTTTATCTCCTATTCCACTTGAGAAACATGAGAAGTGGCCGCTGTAATAATCTTTTGTGTGCATTCAGATGTGATTCTATCACTGACACCGCCACACAGTTTGGAGTCAATAGTCCTTCCCATCACTGGCAAGACAAACTAGCTGTCTCATAGGTCAGCGCACTTTAAACAAATAACTTGTATTCTCCGAGCAAATGACTGCTAATTACTGCCCACAAATCATCGGATTTTATTCTATCATAATTCACAGCTACTTCGTTTCTACAGCGTACACTTACTGCACGCTCTGCCCCCGCCACATTGTAGCTCCAGCAGAACGCCTGGCACACTGGGATGGGTTTTCGGGGTTACAAGAACATATAGAATCTGTATAATATATTAAGATTTACTTCTATATAGCCAGCTAAAACAAGAAAAGCAGATATACTGTAAGGGTAAGTTCGCATGGCGCCCTGCAAAATCTGCTGCGGAAGTCTTCCTGCCTGGGGAAAAAGTTTTCTTACTCCCTTTCACTTTGGGTTTGGCTGGAATACACTTGAATATCAAACAGGACGCTTCTTTTTTTTAATCCCATTAACTGATTTTTTTTTTCAGCTAGTGGAAAAATAAGTGTTTGCCCCCCTTTGACATAAATTGGAGGCAAAATTCTGTGTGTGTGAACCTGCCCTTAAACTCCTAATCGACCATCCCATATTTTGGTAAATCCAATACTCCGCTACTTGGTTCTGGTACAGAGCTGCTTAATACTTAGAAAATGAAAGAGGACATGACTGATGGATGACACGTGATTGAAGATAATTTTGGGCTGAATGTCAAACAGAGGTCATCACCGGTCACCAGTCACGTCTCTTAAAGGGGTTGTCCAATGGTTTAATAAATCAAATTAGCTACAGGAAATAGAATAAAAAAGAACAAACATTATTCACCCAGTATTGCCTCCTAAAATGACTCCAGTTCTAATACTCCTGGTAGGCCCAGCTGGTCTTCATGTATGTTCCTAGACTAATGACATCACACATCCACATATAAGGCTGCAGACAATCCCTGGCCGATGAGATCAGTGATTGGCTACAGTAGCCCTGTGCACGTACAACATGTCATCGCTCCAGGAAAAGTAACATAGACTGTCCAAAACTACTAGAGCATCAGCTGAAGAAGTGTTTCTCTTCCTCCCTGTCCTGATGATGTCACGTTCACTGGTCACATGGTACAGCATCAGCTCAGCCCCGTGAAGTGAATGAGTCTGAGCTGCAATACCAAGCACATAACGTATGGCACTATGCTTGATCTTCAGTGAAGAGATCACAACGCTATGGCCTCTTCCAACAGCTGATCTGTGGGGGTCCAGGTAGCTGGACCCCACTGATAACATATTGCAAACACCAAAAATCCCCTTTAAGACTAAAGGCGTTGTATATTATTTCTAAAATCTTAGGGACCAATGTAAATTTGATTATGATCTGTCCCTTTCCCAAGTTATAGGGTCTGAGTCAGTCGTCCCTATTGTCCCATTGACCAAAACAATGTATCCAACTGCTACTAATGTATTAAGTATGACGTAAATAATCTCGAGCATTGGTCATGGACAGGACATGGCCCCCACTAACCTCACAGACTCAAAAGAAAATGTTTTTGCGTTAAAAGTTTTGCTAAGTTAACCCTTTCAGACCATCCCCATCAGAGGTTTAATGAGAAGCTCCTGGGCTCCAATGCACAACCTGTAATGGGGACCATTAATACTATGTACCATTTAGAATAGTGGTACATTTTATGTGGCAGAGAGACATTTGGGGCCCCATCAGGTTCTAGAGCCCGGTAGCAACTGCTTCACCCCCTATAGCTATGCCTCTGAGCCCTATGTAAGAGACAGCTTTAAATATCCCTGAGCTCCCCTGGAGTTGCTGTCCCGAGCACGTTGCCTGGCCGAGATTTGTGTTTTGTAATTATAGCTCCATGGCATTATTTTCTAGATCTCGGGTATTATGTGTGTCCTGTGATGTCTTTTGTTGTGAACCTGACCAGTCTGCAGCTGTTCTTTGCTGTTTCTCTATTGGCAACACATTGATCAAGCTGACAATGGTATATTACTTGTCTGCATGAAATATTAAATGAATTGGTGCCCTTTTGTTTGTTGCCTTTTAACCAAACATCTCCAAAAAGGGCACCGGGGACAATTTAAAATACCGATAACTATGTATCTACCAATATGCAAAAACTATTTGCCGCGAGTGATTTGTGGGGTGAAGTACATTGCTTGCTACAAATGGATAGATTGAGTAATTTTATTTTCTTGATATTTTTGTCCTTGTTTTTCCCTGTTCTATGCCTCAGAGGAGGTCTGAGGAATAAGACATAGCATTCGTGCTATTGCACAAGCAGACTATTTGTCCTAATCAGTGACACGCATTTACTAGAATTGCTTAAAATGAACTATACCTCATATAGAAATCGCACATTTACAGTGTCCCATTCATCATCGGAAAATTGAGGGCCGGTAAACTTTTCTGTTCCTCCGGCGGGATCGTAGACATGCATCAAAATGTTAAAAAATGATTGGTGAGAGGGAACTGTCTCCCATTTATCAAGGAAAGGAAACATTATTTGCTAATTTTCCAAGCTAGTCGGTGACAGGGTGCTTCATCTTTGAACCCATAGTGACCAACATAGCCTTTTTGTTATTAGTACAAGTCAAGCGCTTTTTGGCTGTTGCTAACAAGACACATTTGTCTATCACGCTTTATTTTTTTTTATTATTTTCCCTGACTGTGTGGCTGCTGTGACCAAGAGGCTGTCTCTATTTCATGAGAGGAGGCAATTTTTTTATTTCTTTTTAAGTTTTGGTAACTCTGGACCACTGATAAATCAACAACTTTCGGAGTCAAGGTGAAGGTATCGACTCGGCTATTCCAAAACTGACATAATGTAGACAGTCATTTGTCTTAAAATAAGGACAAAGAGGTCACCCGTGCTCCAATCAATACACGCTAGGATTTTTTTAGGATCAAATATCTATATCTGGATTTTTTTTTCTTGCAAATTAGCAAAGTTTGATGGATCTTAAAATAAAAAATGGAATTTTTTGTATGAGCTCATCTGTCAGTATTGAGCATCAATTTCCCATATTTTCATCTGGATGGATGAGATCTAGAAATGTGACTTAAGGTGGCCAGGGATGGACTCAAGCCTGTTCATACACTTCAGATACCCATAGCTTGTTTGGCTGAGAGCTATTCTTTGTTGACCCTATTCCTCTATACACATGCATGCTTGGCTAGGCTGCTCATGCACGTGTTCACATTAAGGAAAAAGAAGTAAGCTACTTCTAGACACCTTTGGCTGCACCTATCTCCTTTAGCAACAATATGATGGGGCATGTTGAAATCCAACGTTTTTCCCTGACTTCTGCCACCAGGAGACTATATATGGTTGGCCAGTCGGCAAGTTCAGACGACATTCTTCTAACGTGTATAATCGTCATTACCATGGTCTACCTACAACCAAGAACTAGCAGGTTCAGTAACTTCAATGACAAATATAACTAGATTATTACTGATTGTGCTCCAATTGGCCAAATCCTTTATGTGTGAACCACCCAAATTTTTTGTATGAGTATTACTCATGTTGTAGGCAGGCTTTCGTGTCAGAACTGGAGTGTACCATGCGGAACAAACTCCATTTCTTAGATGACGTCCTTCAAAAAGTTTGACCTACTGTTTTGACCACTATGGATCCCCTTCATTATTCATGCATGTAGGCTTGAATGCTAGAGGTGGAGTGTAGTCTGAAGAGCAAACTCTACTCCTTGAGTTACATCCTTCAAAAAGTTCCACATCTTGTCTTGTCCACTATGCAGAGTGGTTTTAAGAATGGAGTCACATAGATATGTGAAAACTAGAAGGTTCTTTGATGAGGGGTCAAATGTAAACAGCTTAAGGATATTTGATATGTATGTTCTGTATATGTTACACCAGACTTGGTCTGGTCAACGTCATAAAACATTACAGTGCTGAGAATCGAGACAATGTGTGAGACCCTATAGACAAGGTCTACTTAGCGAAGCCTTGGTTTTGTCTGGGTTCTTGAAGAAATTTTTGGATTTCAATTTTTTATTTCAATGACATATTTCATAAATGCTACCACTAGTCTTATCCCTAGTTGGCCTCAGCTCTTTGTCTTACAAGTATCTGTTGTACAGCTCTGGTATAATCTGACATTAGCATCTGTTTCAGATATTGTATTACAAGTTGCCAAAAGGCATGGTATTCACTGTAAAGTCAGTGCAACTGATAGCCTGTTTTATTACGTGGTGTTCCGTACCTGCGGGGCTGGGATTGGTCGATTCACCAGCACCATAATAAGCTATAAATGAACATCATGTGTCCGAAGTGTAAACATAATTGTCTGAACACAATACAATAGCCATCCACCAGGAAATTCCTTTGTGTAACCGGAAAATCGAGCAGTTACCTTTTTTTTTTCCTCTCTTTGCTTAGTGTCACATGACATTTCCATGATTTAGTGATTGTCCCTTTCAATGATATAACTGTCCTCAGCATCAAGTCCACATCAAACCTTTTCTAGCGGAGCCTCATAGGGCTTTCCAGTCGGCTTCTATTCAGCTTCCAGTCACAGTCATTCACATATAAGTGTGTGTACACCAAGTCATCAACAGCTTAGGTTCCACTTCTTCCAGCATCACTCAAGTCGTCCATGACAGGAGAGGTTCTCGGGCCAAATGTCAATCATTCCTTGGCAGTGCATTCATTTATTTATGCAACTCGGCAAGTTAGCAGATTATAGGTTGCAGCCTTGAGCTAGGCTTAGACCCAAAGTTTCCATTTCCCATTCCTGAGCAAAAGTCAGATTTTTTTTCTCCAAAAATATAAGGACAGTGTCTATGCGCAACTGATTTTTTTTTTTCCCTCTAGTCACAACCATTCACAACTTACAGAATCTCTATAAAGGAAGAGATACTTTGTCAATGACAAAGTATCACCATTAGCAGGTCCAGGGATGCCATTACGTCACCATTAGCTCCTTGTTGTTCTGGGTTTTGATCTGTGACCGGTAACTTTACAAAGCTTATAGCTGGCAACATCTGCTTAATGTTAAGCTACTAGGTGGCGCCATGCCTGAATTATAGGGGACTTTGTCACTGCTAGGGCGATGAGCGCCACTTCTCCAGCTTTGTAAAATTACATAGCCTGAGGGTGTTATCACTCTTAGAGGGGTCCTGTTACTTTAAGTACAATCCAAACTACAGGCAGCATGGTATAGAGCAGATAGATAGATAGTTCGGAGGGAAATGGTTTAGTATAACTTTTTGGTTTATTAATTTTAATTCCTAATCTTTCAATTCTCAGAAGTTCAGTGGGCAGTTTTGGAGAGCTGTCCAACTATCACTAACTATGTATGCATAGTCATACTGAGAAGGTTGGTAGTCACTGATTAGGACCGCCCACTGGACTCCTGAGCCCAGAATGGCAGGGATTTAAAGGGGTTTTCTCCAGTCATCTTAGTGCTGACAGTATTTTGTCTTGATTGGTTGCCAATGAATATGACTATGAATGCAAGAACTTTCTATGGTCTGGGACCCAACCATGATGTCCTTATTGTGGACAGGTTATCAGGCAAGGACACTCCATGTAGGAGAAGATAACCCGGCCACAATAAGGACATCATGGCTGGGTTTCTGACAAGTCCCAGATCATAGAAAGTTCCTGCATTCTTGGTTATATCCATTGACAACCGATCAAGACAAAAGACTGGTTAGAGGAAATCTTTACAACTCTATAAAATTTGTAATTATTTATATATTGCAAAAATGTCTACAAATTGAAATATGGTTATGTTCATGAGGAAACCACTTTAAATGAATACAATAGATGTGACTGACTGCCATTTCTGTATGCAGTCATACAGGGAGAGTTGGTAAAAACTATATAGGACCACCCACCGGACTCCTCAGCCCAGAAGTGCAGGGACTTAAGAGAAAAATACAAGTTCTACTGAATCTTTTCCCTTAAAACTGATATATCAATCTGCTCAGCTCCACCTGCTTTAATAATGTACTATTTAGTACAACATAGCGGCCCCTCTTCCCACAAAATGAGATCACGTCCATTGGTCACATGGCCATGCTGCAGCTCATTCTTATTCAGATGAATGGGACTGAGCTAAGGCATGGCCAAGTGACCAATAGACATGATGCCATTTCTTGTGAAGAGTACGTGGAGCTCTATCAGCCATGTTTTCTACTCCTAGATTACCACTTTAAGTCTGAACTAGCACCACATGGCTCCTGACTAATGTCTTATACCATAGTGTCATCAGTCAGTTTTTACAACCCCTTAAATAGCATTTCCTTGGGAATTAACAGGTGGGATATTTAGAGATGCCCATAAGGATCAAGGCTTCCAGACACTACAGGATAAAGAAAGCCTTTCTTTAAGGTACAGTTTCCAGCTCTCTGTCAAATAGAACACAATAGGATCAAATCCTCTTTTACATTTTTACACTAAATAGGTTGTAATAGCCTGTAGGTTGTAGACTTAGTAAGTCAAGGATATTAGTGCTGCTTCAACAAGCAAGGCTGACTCCAAATGAATAATGCCTTCAGCCCCTCCATGCCTTTTGTGTTCCCTACGCACCTCACTATGCTCGGCTTACCCTGCCGAGTCCTGTGATTGAAATTCATTGCCAAATTTATTGAGAAATTAATGAGAAAAGCTGCAAAGTATTGACTTTGAGAGGAAAACACAACTCATCTTGAATGAGGAGGAAAATGCAGCAATAATTTAGCCACTATTGATTTTGCCCTGTCCATGTATTGATCTTCATTTTACAATATTAATTTGCACCTGCGATCGGCTGCAAAGGGAACTGATTTCATTTCTTTGCAGTGCTAATATACAAAGCATTAGGTGCTCTTAAGATCCTGTTCTACAACACGTCACCTGAAAAAAAAAGAAGGAATTTTTCCCCCCCTCTCAATCTATGCACTTGTTACCGAAATAGACTAAAAATTAATTTCGTTCTTTTTTTTTTTTTTTTTTTCCGTCTGACAAAATATTAAAGTGGAGCCTTTGTGAAATGTATACCACTTCATAGCCCCGTAGGCTGTATTTCATCTGTGCGGGGAACTATCTGCAACATGAGATTCCGACCACTTCTCATCATCATGCCCACATTGGTTCAAAGTTCATGAAATTTCTATGAGCATCGATCTCAACCCATTGATTTTTTTTTTTCCAGCAGATCTTTGAAATTTTAATTTCCCAAGCATCTGAATTTCTTATAGATGAAATGCACTTGGTCGAGACAGTTGATGATAAAGTGAAAGACTTAGCATTATGTCCGAGTTTTTTTTTTTTTGATAAAAGGG
Source organism: Leptodactylus fallax (assembly GCA_947044405.1). NCBI lineage: Eukaryota > Metazoa > Chordata > Amphibia > Anura > Leptodactylidae > Leptodactylus > Leptodactylus fallax. Next base: position 1,578,642 of record CAMRHE010000055.1, read on the forward strand.
TGTGGTTGGGGGCAAAAAGGAATTTTGTGATATTGTATTGTCTTTTATGTTTTTTTTTTTGAGCATGTGGATAAGATAGTCAAGGCTTTTAGCCGAGACGATTTTAGAGATAGCCGGTTTGTCTTCCGTCGAGAGATGTTTTTTAATGTAACTTATTTTCTTTTTGGAATCAAAGCGATCGAGAGCAACCAGGGGAATAAAGAGACATTCTTTAGCAGACAATCATTTGAACACAGCAGTCTTTAACACCTGGTCAAGTTCACCTACTTACTTATCAGTAGGACATTTAATAACCTCAAGGTGATATAATTGCTATTGGCATCTTTCCCCCCTGGATTCTGGCGGTTAATGTGTAAACTACTTGTCAGCAAATAGCACTTTGTCACTGAAATCGCTAACACCCTCTAGAGGAATGTCCCTGAATTGAGCAATTTAATTTTACTTTATTTAATTTTTACACATTACAACCTGCGCTTATCCAGTCTGTGGATGATCGGAGACTTCTTCGAGTCCAAGCGATGCATTATATCGGGGGAAAAAACAGACTGTTGTGTCTTATTTAACAACCCCCAATTTTTTTTTTTTTTAAATGACGCTCTCTCTTGTCCCTTAAAAGGGATCTGCAGATGTTCTTATTATGTAGTTATGCCTCTAATGTGAAAAACTACCTCATTACCAGGATCTGTTCGTAACCAGAAAATGACTGCATTATGACAAATGCATGATCGGGAAGTTACAGGAAGATGATCATTATTGAAATGAAACTGGAACTGGTTTAATGGTTGCAACCAGCAGCTGGAATAAAGCAAATGAATGCCTTCCTGTTATTATTATGGTAGTCAGGGCTTTCTGTCAGGAGGAAAATGTGTGTCAGCTCCAGATTCCTTATATCTCTTTTGCTGGCTGCACACTTGCTAAAACAATAGCGTGTCAGTGCTAAAAGAAGCTTGCTTCCTGCATTACAGATTGTTCCCTTCTATTTCCAACCACACAGCTAAATGGAAGGATGGGAACCTCTGCACAATGGCTTGAGAGCAACATAGCAGCTGATAATTAGAAATCTGCCTGCAAGTATCTTAAGTGTTGTTTCTATTGGAAATGCTACTATCCTACTAATACTAATGCATTATTAGGACGTTTATGGCATTTATTATCTGTATAAGTGGTTACATTGTTGCCTTGCAACACATGGGTCATGGGCTTGAAATATAACCATGGTTTTATATTCACATGGGCTTCCTCTTAGAGCTCCGGGTTTCCACTCGCACTCCAAAATTGTGCAAAGGTTAAGTGGCTTCCTATGAAATTGACCCAGGCGGTCTGTACTATATATACATTAGAAATTACACTGTAAGCTCCATAGAGACAAGGGCAACATAAGTATACGCTTTCTATCATATTTGAATATATGTTTGTATTATACAAAGCATGTACCAATTATTTTGTAAACTACAATTTATAGAATATATGTAATGCAATTTGGGTGGTGACAGCAAAAAAGTGGGAAAGGTATGTGCCTTCATAGACAGAAAAAAAAATGTAGTGAGCATGCTCTGCTATAGAAAGAATAAAGAGCATGCTCACTATAGACAAAAATTAAAAGTGTCCAAAGATGTTCAACCTACATCTCCATTAACTTTCCAGGAAGGAGATGATGTAATACCCCCATTTATGATTCTGGGTGACTTATAGTGGTCATACCCTTATAAATCAGTCTATGGATATGGAATATATAAGGTAGAACCCAGATGGACGTCACATAACCTAAACTATTCTAACAGACCTAGTGCTATTAGTCGATAATAATATTAATAACTACTAATCCTGCGAGGGAGCATAGGACTCAGTGCTCCCATTCTTGAAATTGGAGGCGTTCTAGTGGTCATACTCAGCTCAGACATAACCGTTACTATTGTAACAGACCTACTGCTATTAGTGACAAATAAGAATAATGAGTAATAATCTTGCCAGGGAACACAGGACGCAGTGCTCATTATCAATATTGGAAAGGTTCTAGTGGTCATACTCTCTTATCAAGAGCACAGATGGACCTCACATAGCCTTTACTATTCTTATTGATCTAGTGGTAGCATTAGTAGATAATAATCATGCTAGGGAACATAGGATGCAGTGCTCCACTTCTCAAGATTGGAGCAGGTTCTAGTGGTCATACTCGTTTGAAAGTAATATATTAACGGAGAACCCAGACTGAATTAACATTGTCTGTACTATTCTAATAGACCTGGTGCTATTATTTATATTATTAATATGATGACCATTTTATTAATATGTGTTCTTTCTCATGTTCCTCCCTGGTCAGCGCTGTGCGATGATGATACCCTGATATAGTCTTCTCCTGCCGCATTGGCTTTAGTTCCCTCAACATGAACTGACATCACACGCTGTAAAAATTTTATCAATTGCGCCATGATTAATCCCCCAAGTACACTAGAGTGACTTAAATATTTAGCTTGTTTCTTCTCTTACGCCTGGAATGCATGTAGAGCATGCAGATTAACTCCAAAGCACTCAGAAGTAGTTAAATATGTATCCTCCTTGAGCTGTAGGCTATTTCCTCATCTAGGAATCATTGAGTATATTTGGTCATGTCAGTCCCTATTTGTATGACCCGCTCTGGATGTTGGCCTGCATATGATAACAGGATATCTGCTTCTTTCAGAGGCCGTCTGATTGCTTGCCTCATTTGGCATGGAATGCGATTCTCTCCTTTTCAGCTCCCCTGTTCATTCAGCTTTTTATTGCTGTGTAATTTCCCTATTCTAAAATAGCAGCTCTCCAACCAAAATTACTATGCATTAGGCCACAGTAGCCTGCTCAAATGGATATTAATACAGTTTATCTCTAAAAGGACGAATAATGTATTTCAAACAGATAAAAGGCCTCCCGTTAAATGAGGAATGTTAATATCTTATGGCATAGTTAATATAGAGATATTTCACAGGGGACGCCTGCTTTATGACTTCTGATATAACACGCTGGAAATCTGTCATATCTTGAATGATATAATTGTCTTCCTACTCACAGATCTATGGACAATATATATATTTTCTTCCACCAATTAGTCTGTTTTTAGCAAATCATAAGTCTGAGGTCTTGACTGTAATTATTGTAAGGATCACATTTTCGCTTTGTACATGGGCAAATATGGAACATCAAGACAGTATATCGGCTATATTTCCCGTACTGAACTTGCTCTGGAGACCAGGATTACCTACATCATGGTCATCTGTATATAGTATGGAAAATAAAGGCACAAGGAGGCTGAGGCTCCGATCCAGATTCGGGCAATATAGGATCCAAAAACTCTGGACCATTTGTCCCTTGTGCAGAAGGCCTAAAGAGAATTCTAAGACTAATTTGCCGTTACTGTGCCCCAAACACATAAAAGAAAAGTAAGCCAAACCTACCAATTTCACTAGGACCTACTAACTTTCTGAGGACCATGCACACAGGACTACCGGCCAGAAAAAACCTGGGCCATACATTGGCCAGGAGGTGGGATTCCTAGCCTCATAATGATCTATGATGCTAGGAATCCATGCCTGTACACTATTTCCCTGTTCTGTACTGTATATAGTGCAGACAGTGCCATGAGGATCGGCAGCCACTAGGGGTATAGCTATTGAAGATGTATGGAACACTTTAATATCCTAAAGCATTTACTTCCAGCACCACAATTTTAAAGCAATACATTCAAAAATTACAATTCTACAATTTTTATTGTAACAATACATCTGTGTCTGCAATGCTCCGCATGGAAGGGTCTAGTCAGAATCTTATATATTGTATTGGCGATAGGTTAAAAGAGAGAATATGGTTATATTTGGGAGCTGTTTGCAACCATTGATGCACCAGTCATGGCTCCTATTGATAATTTCCATTGAACATTATTGAAGTGTCTATACCCATCTTGGGCAAGACTATAGACAATATAATTTCTTGGTGTGAAAATTGTGCATATGTAATAATAAGATCTAAAGATTATTTGTGCTTCAATAGGACAGAGTAGGAGGTGTAAGACACCTTCTGTACAGAGATTATAAGAGTTCATATCTAATAAGTGTTTACATTGCTCCGCATGGGAGGGTCTTGACCGGTTCTTAGGTATTGTATTGGCAATAGGTTAAAAGAGAGAGAGAATATCTTTATATCTGAACATTTCGATTGACCATTATTGGTGTGTCTATACCCACCCTGAGTAAAAGTATAGACAATATCATTTCCTGGTACTGGAAAATTCTGAATATGTGTTAATAAGATTTATAGATCGGATGAGTTTCAATATGACAGAGTAGCAGCTGCAGGCCACCTTCCGTACAGAGATTATAAGAGTTGATATCTAATAATAGTGTTTGCAAACAGGGGTTGTTAGTCATTGAGCTAGACATACCGCTACGCAGTGCACAGCCCACATATATTATTATAAACACAGTCGGCTGTATTCTTTCATGTAATTCTTCTTTAGCCATGACTCTTAAGTTACCCAAGGCTCCTTTCTCTAATTATCCACGAGGTCAGTAAGCAAAATTGGGAAGACGCTGGGAGATCAATACAAATTATCCCTGAGCAAACCAGTGCTGACAGTTTGAATTGCAGCATATGTTTACCCAAAATCAGGCAATTTATCTTAATATCAGCAAAGTAATGCAGTTCAGGTGAAAGGTCAGGCAATCTCTCCACCTCATAATTACCCAGTTCTAAAACAGGAAAGTGGTATTGATTGGCCTAGCTCAGTGCTGTGTGACTGGGACGTGCCAGTGCCTTGCCCTGGCTCTGCTGGGCTCTTGGCTTGTAAACTCGACACACTCAGGATTTATTAGATGTGTGGAAAAGGTCTTATGTTTCCTACTTCACTTGAAGATTTTGCCAGTGAAATCTCTTCTCCTCCTCATTTTGTCAAGCAGCAGGGTGGAAGATCATAGTTTCTTTTTTTTTTTCCCTTTCCTGTGAGTTGCAGCTCTGTCTACCTAGAAGTTCAAGTCTTCACAGGGTGGGCATGAGCGGGCTTAGTAAATGTACTTTGTCAATTTATTCTGCTCTAGGAGAAACCTTCCTGGTTACTGTTAGATATGAATTCAGTCTGTTGCATTCTGTCCCTATGATCTGAATATGGGCAGTATGGCTGCCTTGCAGTACTGGGATACTGGATTCGGATGTGACCAAAGACGACCTCTGTATGGAATTGTATGTTCTCCCTGTGTTTGAGTGTCTCTTCTCCAGTTTCCTCCCACACTCCAAAGATACACCGATAGGGAATTTATTTTGTGGAACTGCTCTGGGTACTCCAGTTACCTCCCACACTCCAAAGATATATTTGTTAGGGAATTTAGATTGTGAGCCCTACTTTGGACGATGAGTGATGACAATGTCAACAAACTATGGTGGGTTATGTTGGCACTATATAAACACGAGATATAGTTAAGTCTTTAGTAGTGTTTGGGGGGTACTTGAGGAGTCTTATTGGCAATGTTCCATGGGGAAAAAAGTATGCAAATTAGATCTCTTCCAGGAGAAAGAAGGTAGTCCTCTCTGATATGAGTTGTACAACTGTAGTAAGCCAGTTTTCTTCTTTTTGGAAGAGAGCCATATTAACTGGAGATAAGTGACCCCGTAATATGACCTCAAGTGGTTGCTAATGCCCAGTTGTGTCCAAAACTTTGCCCCCACCACCAACTTCTCATCCCATGCTGTAGAATAAATTCATATGTCCACCTAATAGGTTCCCCATCCCAGGTTCACATCACCTTTGGGAAGGAAAATATGGACTGCATTAGATGTGCTGCTTAAGCAATAGTGTAGGTGCTTTCTATCTATGTACATGTTGGCTGTGGTCGTCAACAAAAATATTCAAGAAGACAATTGTCATTTTGGAAAAAAAAAATCCAATAAATGCTTGTTGAAGTCAGAAAATCTGTTAAAACACAGCAATCACAATATATAATCGTATACACACAAACCCCCTATAAATTACATCACTTCACCCTGCAATAACAATGACTGATAGTGTCAAAGCCTCAGTTACCATGTGAAGTGACACATTCAGAATCTAGAGACAGGTCCTGATGACACTCTCAATTACATTTACAAAGGGAAGGCCCCATAAGTGCTTCTCAAACGTATGGAAATATCTGTTCTGAGATGAAAGCCTATAGTTATTACGAGTCATAAAGCTTGCATTAAAGCTTCTATCACCTGTCACTAACATTTGCATGAAATCAATAGCATGAAGCCATCTATCTTTTTCTTGACCACCTTTCATCATGCTGGCTTCATTAAGTCAAACAGTCACAGTAATTAGGTAGACGAAGGAGAGAAACTAGCATGTTACAAAGCATGGGGAGATCTCCTTGTCTCCTCAGAACTCAGAGAGGGACATTTATGAAAACTGATGAACAGGTAACTGCAGAAATGACCTTTAGTCAATAGCGCAGATTCAGAATTTGTTACTATGTATATTTATAAAGGAGTGAAGCAAGGACCAAGGATAACTGTATGCAGTGCCAAATTACTTGCCACTTTTAATGCTATTTTTAGATCCTGCTAGATCAGTTTTGGTAAGGTCCCAGATTTGGACCTAAGAAATAATCCAGATAGATTAATATTGGTATGGTCCCAGATCTGGACTCTCTTTGGGTTATTTTTCTGGTTCACTTTGGTCCAGATCTGGGACCCTACCAAAATTCATGAACTGGGTGGGTAGAGCATCTCTGGCATTTTTATGGTCCTATTAGGTTCTAGCTCTGGGACTGTACCAAATGTCTTAGTCTAGGTGAGTCATCCATCTGGACTATTTTCCTGGTAAGGTCCAGATCTGGGATCATTCTAAAATTCATAGTTTGGGTGGGTAGTCCATCTGGTCTATTATTATGATCCTATTACCTTACCAAATTTCTTAATCCACTTCCACATGGCAGTATTTTGGTCAGTATTTGCAAAAACAAGAGTAGAATCTATAGAGAAAAAACAAACTATACTGGAAATATTTGTAACTATTCTGTGTTTTGACCTACATTACTTCTGGTTTTGGGGTACTCATGCAAAATACTGCCATTAAAGTAGCCTCATTTTTGGTGAGTAGTACATCTGTGCTGAAAGAGATCCATTACGATTTATTACAAAGAAAGTGACAAACCAGAAAATGGAACCCTGAGCAGCTGTCACTTTTCAGCCCCCTGTCCTCGGAATTACCCATTATGGTACCGGCCATGTGCAAATTTATTTTGTGAACAGACTCTGTAATAAATTAAAACAAACACCCGATTCATTAATGTCCCCTTTCAGAATTTTTTTTTTTTTTTTTTTAAGTTAAATCTTTTTGCCCAAGTTCAAGATGTCACGAGACTGTAGACTTGCACCCCAGTGTTGGCCGCAGGTACTGACATGACGAATTGTCCCCACAGTCACTGCTGACAGCATCTGATGATTAATGACCTGATTATGAAGTGGGTCCTATATATATGGAATATGCATCAGAGAGAGTTAGGACTTGTGCCGTGTCACAGATGCCAAGATATTTTTGAAAAGCCTTTGCATTTCCTGTAGACATGAGCATAAGAAAAAAAAAAAAAAAGGGAGGCCGAAAACGCAGAAAAAGCCGTGTCATGTAAAATCAATACATTGGATCAATTCTTTATTAACAAGAAAATGTCTTACTTCACATTCCTATGTGGACCTTTGTCTCCGGAATACATGATGGAATGTCAAATCAAATTGCAGTCTTCAACTTTCTGTCATGTTATCGAGTGCACACAACGGACGACTCTCCGCATGATGAGCGCTCAATTGTTTAGACAAATAGCTCCGACACTTTTTAGTCATCATAGCTAATAATTTTGTTTTCCTTATTTTAAGTTCACCATCCTTTACCATGTTCTGTAAAACTGCTCGGATTCATGTAGACTAGGAATCAATAGACAAGGATGCCTTTACAGAGAATTCACCTTTCCGAGCTTCTCTAAGAATTCAGTCTATGGATACGCTGTTTGATAGGTCCCCTGAAGTTGATGTCAGTCATTGGTGGTCTTGATGTTTAAGGTGACCATATACATTAACTAAGATTGTCTAAACCCACAGATTTCGGCAGGACCATCTAATATGAACTAGATGTTCATTTGGCAAATGTCGAGGGAACGAAAAGATCAGCCATGTTGAACTTAAAAAATGCCATATCCTTTATTCTCAGTGGACATAAGATATAGCAAAGGTGTCTGCCAGCACCTTATTCTTCTTTCCCTATTGAGAACACAGCTACTGCATGTGTATAGGAATATCTGTCAAAGAAATGAGCTTTCAGCTGACAAATATTGAAGGTATATGGTCAGCTTAAAAACCCTAGTGATCATCTGTAATCTGCAGGGAAACACAGCAGCAAGTGTTCAATTCCCCACAGTGCCCCCACAGGAAAAATTAAGTATTGCACAATTTTCACTGATACAAAGACAGCCCAGAGTCCTCCAAAATTGGAAACTCTCTTTGTAGGTAATAGATTAGGGTCTTTGATGGGGCAAAACCCCATAAAACGGTTCCAGTCGTAGCCATTGTATGTTATTGTTGACTATATAGGCTTCCAAAGTTCATCTCAAGTCAAGAAAATAGGCAGCAATCCATTATACCAGCGATCAGGCTGAGTGATGGGTCCTAAGCATCTAAGGTTGGCTTTAGTTTCCAGTTGAGCAGGGGTAATCCGAGACGTATTCTTATGTCAGAAAAAAAGAATAAGCTTTGATGAATGTTTGGCTTTTCACTATAGAGTTACCGGGATAAAAATGATATCAGTATTACCAAGTAATATACACTAATAAGTATTTTTATCTTAACTCTGGCGCTTTGGCCTTCAGGCTTGTTTTTTTGTTTGGCAGCGCTATAATAAAACCCTATGACTTCTACTAAAGCTTGTTAAACACAATGTGTGGAGTCTAACACACTCACGATCATGATTCATGCACTGTACACAGCAGCGTATAGCGTTGATTTACGACCAGGCGCAGTTCATAGTCAAAATTACAATTTGAGGGGGTGGGGGGGAAGATTAATTACTATTTGTGGTCTGCAATTTCACCAGGCTAGTGGATTGCAGCAGTAGAATGATAGTGCCTTACATCAGTTTGTAGTCAGCCATTCACAGATTATTAAAGCTTTGCAAGATTAAGTGCACCTCCTGCCTAGTTTGTGCTCAGGCAATATGCTAGACAAAAAAGGACCACAGGGATAAATCTGAAACAGGCAATAGCTGGGCATATGTCATAATTGCCAGTTAGCCATAAATTTGCTGCTAGTATGGAATACTCTGCTTGATATAGTCATCATATCATGTCTATATGCAATACTGGGTATGACCTGCTGATCTTGCCTTGAGCATTTCTTGCATGTTCTACGCATTTTTTGTTTATTTGCTTACAAAGTCAATTTTTATTGAGATATTACCAGGAACAGAGGTTGTCTTGCAACCTTTTATGCAGTTACATAGAGTGCAAGGACCATATGACTTTATACAGAAGTATATTACCTCGAGGTATAGAGGGGGGACTATACATAGGACCTTATCCAAGCAATGTATCGGAAATAATATTATGGTTTATGCTATAAATTATATTTTGTGTATATATTCTTTTAATGCTAACCTGTAAATAATTTATTTTCCAGCACTGAATGAACCAACCATAGACTATGGATTCCAGAGATTACAAAAAGTTATTCCAAGGCATCCAGGAGATCCGGAACGGTTACCAAAGGTACGTGATATAACATGATTTCCTTATTTCATTGAGGGGTTGTCCCACAATAGGTGATAACTGTAGTCCCATTACTAGGACCCTCACCGATCACAAGAGCGTATGAACGGAGAACCATCATGCATTCTAGGTCTATGGGATTGATGAAAATAGCGAAGAGCTGTACTTGGCTATCTCAGACAGTTCCAGAGAAATTGATTGGTGTGGCACCACCAATGTATAACCATCTCTTCATTCAAATGGGGACATCAGTGGAGATCCCAAGTGTGTGACCCCAACCAGGGGTCAGACCTGTGGATAGGTGATATGTGGTGATTGTGGGATAGCCTCAGCTTAATGGCATGAATAGATAACAGATCACCATATCTATACTGGACTCCTATCAGTGTGACATAAGTGTGACAATTGGCTATTGCCACTAACTGATAAGAGTAAGGCTTTAAAGGGGTTTTCTAGGACTTGATGATCCTTAGGAGAGGTCATCAATATGTGATCGATAGGGGTACAACACCCAGTCAGCTGTCTGAAAATGTGTGGCTTCTTTCTGGTGCCGATGACATCATGATTATTGGTCACATAATAAGGCAGTAACCTTAGTCCCTTTCACGTGAACAGTGAAGTGAGCTGCAATACCGAGCATAGCCCTAAGATATGTATGGTGCTGTACTTGGTTGTCAGTGAAGAGACTGCAGTGCTCACCCAAATGCTGGTCCTGGAAAACCCCTTTAAATACAGTAATATTGCAGCATATGCTTTGTAGTTATATATAGTCATATACTGTATAACGCATTCTGATGATCTTACATTTGCCAATATGCAGTCTATTCAGTTTTATAGGCTCTACATACATGCCTGAGGTACAAGGCATACCATACCTCATGCCTCACAAATGTCAATGTGCTTAATACATTGCCTTACAATGAGATAGACTGCCTCCTTTCACCTTGTACAGACATCGGGAATGCTCTTCAGTGTGTTTTAATGCAAACTTAGAATGAAATACAATAAAATGTTGGCGGCCTTTTTTATTATTGTACGGATTGATTGGTAGTTACTCCTGATTCCGGAAATTCCTGCAATAAAGCCCAATCGTTACAAAAGCCGAGAGTTTCAGTACGTAGTGGGTAGAATAAATCAAAGATAACACTTCTTAAAGAAATAAGGAGGAGGGTGGGGGGTGATCCAAGTATTTCGATTCTGCAAGGGGAACATAAACTTCCTGCATAATGAAATAGTTCAATTAAACATTTTCCACTCCAGTAGCCTGTAGTGATTTCCATCTAACCAGCCCCTCTCTGATCTGTGATTATGTGACTCTTGTTTTCCTTTCATTTTCTAAAGCTCGATTCAGTTTAATCTTTTGTTTACAAAGGTTTTGTTATAAGTCGGTGACTTAGCGAGTGAGCAAATGAAGTCCACATATTAATATCTAGAGGGACTTTTCATTCAAATGCACCAGGCTAAAGCAGCCGCTCTTGTTTATGCACATGAGGCACGTTGCACAGGGCGGATTCTGATCTATATCATTGAAGTGGTGCTTATATCATTTCCTTGGCTTTTGTATGGTGCTAGAAATGCATATTTGGCATCAATTCTGATTCTTCTGG